>JACEEZ010010861.1:32500-67356 GCA_016584305.1 Chionoecetes opilio
CGTAGCCCAAAATGCTATGCTTTTCTTTTACTTTTAGTTTGGGTTTGGGGTGAGGCCGGGCCCAGGTCAACCCTCGTATTTCCGGTTTAAATCTCTTAATTGGACCTGTGACCTTGAGCACCTACCTTGTGTTACGATATATAAACTGAACGCCCATGACCAAGGTTTTGTATGTACTTGTACTGGAGCTACATCCCTGTAGCAAACCCAATTTCGAGGTATCACTGTTGCATTTTCACCTCACTTCTCGCCGATGTCCATAGTGTCGCCCCTCTCAGAAATGGGGACGGTCCTTTAAAAAGTATCGTTACCCTTTTTATTGTTTTTTTTTCAGCTGAGCTGAACTTAAAATGAAGTTTTTAGTATCCTGTATATCATAATATGCATACTCTAATATTAAAAACAATTTCATCGTTGTGTAAAATCAAAAAAAATTATAAGGACATTTAAACCAAAAAACCAAAAGTGAAGGGGCCCGTTTTCAATGTTAAAAAGTCACTCTTTCAACATGCCAATGAAATTCAACTAGGGGCTAATTGAGCCAAAATCCTGAAAGGGAAACACATGTCTTGTCTGGAACTATGAAATAATGGGAAAATTATAAAGGCTGCGGCTAAGTGGCAACCATATGCGCAGCCTTTCACGCTGCCAAGGGGCCCCGATAGTCCGCATTCAGGCTGGGCCGGGTGCACTTAGAAGTACCATGACTTTTTGTGTTTGTGTTAAGTAAACGTCCAGACCATTTCTCTTTTCCCGATTTATGTGTTAGAGTATGCCATTTCGAGTGTATCAATAATATGTTGTCACTTCTTGCATCCAGTCAGCCGTTTTTGAATAATCCGCAATCAAAATCTTGAAAATTCCCCGAGCTTCGAAAACGCTCATGGCAACTGGCAGACGATGCGCCACGGCTCGGTGACGTAGCAAAAGGGAGGCTCCTCTTCCCGCGCTGCTGTGTGTGTGTGTAGTAGTGTTTGTGTGTGTGTGTGTGTGTAGTATGTTTTGTGTGTGGTGTGTGTGTAGTAGTGTTTGTGTTGTGTGTAGTAGTGTTTGTGTATGTGTGTGTGTGTGTGTTTGTGTGTGTGTGTGTGCGTAGTAGTGTTTGTGTGTGTGTGTGTGTGTACGTAGTAGTGTTTGTGTGTGTGTGTGTGCGTAGTAGTGTGTGTGTGTGTTGTGTGTGTGTGTGTGTGTGTGTGTGTGTGTGTAGTAGTGTTTTGTGTGTGTGTAGCAGTGTTTTTATGTGTGTAGTACTGTTTGTGTGTGTGGTAGTAGTGTTTGTGTGTGTGTGTAGTAGTGTTTGTGTGTGTGTGTAGTAGTGTGTAGTAGGTGTGTGTGTGTGTGTGTGTGTGTGTGTGTGTGTGTGTGTTGGTAGTGTTTTGTGTGTGGGGTAGTAGTGTTTGTGTGTGTGTGTGCGTGTAGTAGTGTTTTGTGTTGTGTGTGTGTGTAGTAGTGTTTGTGTGTGTGTGTTTTGTGTTTGTGTGTGTGCGTAGTAGTGTTTTGTGTGTGTGTGGTGTGTGTGTTGTAGTAGTGTTTTGTGTGTGTGTGTTGTGTATGTAGTGTTTGTGTTTGTGTGTGTGCGTAGTAGTGTGTGTTTGTGTGTGTGTGTGTGTGTGTGTGTGTGTGTGTGTGTGTGTGTGTGTGTGTGTGTGTGTGGCGTAGTAGTGTGTGTGTGTGTGCGTAGTGGGTGTGTGTGTGTGTGTGTAGTAGTACTTGTGTGTGTGTGGTAGTAGTGTTTGTGTGTGTTGTAGTAGTGTCCCAGCAAACACAAAGACGGAGGGCCTCCGGAGGCCCTCCGTATGTCTTATCGGCGGCCCGACGGAAGTGTACGACGTAGGGCCGCTGGGAATTTGCTCAGAGGCTCACCGGCGAGCCGCTCCCAGCGGCCCGCCGTAGGGCATATGACCATTTGCCGCTGTTATATTAACTAATTGAGGAATATTTATGGTTATACTTTCTAAGTATATTGCAGATATAGTAATGTTCTAAGGGGTGTTGCACAACCCATTAGCCGATTAATAGACTAATGGGCTGTTCAACACTTATAAAAACATTACTATATATGCAATATGCTTAGAAAATTTAAACCAGAACTATTCCTGTGTCGTTATCCAGTAATACGATGAAAAGGAGATTGCTAGGATCATAATTGCTACGGACATTGTTTATTTCATAAGTACAAAAACATTTTCGTTATTGAGTTTACATGCTGGTGTACGTGGAACACTGAACGGCGTGAACAGCCATGTAGAAGGATATAGGTTGCGGCGAACAACATAACAACATCCACCCACTCGTGCGTTTTCCAACTAACTGATTATTTTCACTCAGACACAGCGCCAGGCGCCGTCAAGGAATTCCTAAAAAAACGTGTCATACTGCAATTATTTATATTATTCAGTCTATTTCGATATAATGAAGGAGCGAAAACTAGTTATAACTAAGTTCTCATTATGTTATCGACTGGTTAAGGGTGACAATTTAAGCCTTTTGTGGGTTTTTTAACCCTTTGTAATGCTATCGTACGTCTGGCAGTTTAGTTACATTGATAGCTGGGAAAAGATTTCAAATAATATTCTATTCTAAATCATGATATTATTCATATGTTAACTCCATCATCTACATATTCCTTATTAGGTGTACCGTTGAGTATTAATGTGTTGATAATATGTTGGAAGTTATTGAAATAAGGGAAAATATGACCTTGTGTTATTCCGTAATAATCTTCGCCGCGGTTAATCAAGTGTTATTTTTACATGATATACTACATACTACACACACAGACTAACTGATAACCTTTTTCCATGTAAACTCCTTCCTATGTACGTATCTCATCTTTATTTCTATGTATCTCTGGGTGTTCCTCATAAAGCTGGAAATATTTGAAATAAACTGAAATATGATCATTTCTATAAACTATTATAAAAACTTTTATAACAATTTTTAATAGCTTGAACAGGCCTAATAATAGTGATGGTACCGATATTGAGATACTATGTATATTACTGAGTTAATATATATAATATGAAATGAATATTTCCCACTTACAAATACGTACCAGCGCCCAGCGGGCCTTCGGAGGATTGACGTCAAGTTGCCACTGCTTGTCACTACTGATCAAGATAATCATATAACTGTTGTTTCAAAATGTTTACACATAGAAATATTCAATTCTTGAAATTCTGTACATTCATTTTCAACATAGTAAATTATCCCGTCTGAAAAATACACCAGCGTGCCTCCGGAGGGCTGACGGAGGTAAATTTGCCGCCGCGGCCGCCGTTCGCCGCTCTAGACGGCCTACGTCGGCCCGCCGGTGATGGTTAGCGGGGGTTTGTGTGTGTAGTAGTATTTGTATGTGTGTGTGTGTAGTAGTGTTTGTGTTGTGTGTGTGTGTAGTAGTGTTTGTGTGTGTGTAGTAGTGTTTGTGTGTGTGTAGTAGTATTTGTGTGTGTGTGTAATAGTGTTTGTGTGTGTGTGTAGTAGCGTTTTGTGTGTGTGTGTAGTAGTGTTTGTGTGTGTGTGTGTAGTAGTGTTTATGTTGTGTAGTAGTGTTGAACCTCAGCAGGCTCCGCTAACACCTGTTCATCCACCTCGTACTCTGGCTCAAACATATAGGGTTGGGCTCCCATCACAATCTGGTTCGTTTTCCTCATATACGCGAGCAGCGTCATTTAGTTCGGTCTCAGATTAAGCATCGTACTCTAGATCTATCACAGCGACAGATTCACTGTCTGACACACCGAAGTACAATCGCTCATCATAACATTTGCCGACAGGTCTCACAGAGGCAGACGAGTGTTGTTTACATTGGAGCGTCCCTTTTCTGACGTCATCAACAACATGCGTAGCCCTGTTGGAGGGAAGAAATTTTTTTTCGCGCCCTTTTTACAAAAGTCGTTTTTTTTTTACGGAAATAAGGCCTGGAAATAAAAAAATTTGGTGGATTAGGTGTTTTGAATGTTTATTCAACATAATTAGGCAAAAAAAAAATTGGGTCTGGACGATTACTTTAACTGAACCCAACTCTCTCTCTCTCTCCTCCCTCTCCCTCGCTCTCATCTCTCTCTCTCTCTCTCTCTCTCCTCTCACTCTCTCTCTCTCTCCTCTTCTCTCTCTCTCTCTCTAATGATAGTAGTAATAGTGGTATTTATTAGATTACAATAAATCGTATGTAGGAGGAGGAGGAGGAGGAGGAGGAGAGTCGTGTTACCTCCATCTCCCCCTCCTTTCCTTCCTTCCTCCCTCCTTCTCTCCTCCCTTCCTTCCTTCCCTTCCCTCTTACCTTCACATATTAATAATCTCTCTCTCTCTCTCTCTCTCTCTCTCTCTCTCTCCTTTTTTTCTTCTATTATTTCTTCTCCCTCCTCTTTCCTTATCCCTTTTCATCCTCCACACACACATCATAGCCAGTATGTGATATTATCGTGAATAACGAAACCTTTTTTCTGGTGAGTTTTGATATGTTTAGAATTAATCTGCTAGCCGTTTTCTGCCGCAAATCATACCTATTCCACCCAGCCCACCCCTATATATATAGTATATATATAGCCCACATCTATATATATAGTATTATATATATATATATATATATATATATATATATATAGAGAGAGAGAGAGAGAGAGAAGAGAGAGAGAGAGAGAGAGAGAGAGAGAGGAGAGAGAGAGAGAGAGAGAGAGAGAGAGAGAGAGAGAGAAGAGAGAGAGAATACTTTCTCCATGAGGGAAGCGAGATCTTATAATGAAGATATAAACCAGCGCGGGTAGAAACATCTTGATTGTTTATTTGGTACGTTTCGGCTATACATAAGCCATCATCAGCCTAAAATCGGATACAAATTTTTTTTCTGTTAAAAATGAAAATATACAAATAAAAAATGATTTTGCGCATTTAAAATGCCTAACCTAAATAAAAATAAAAATTATAAAACAGTAATAAAAATCCTACACCTACCAATCAACATTGCAGTGGAGTGTGGGATTCCCACATGGTTTAAAAGCACACAAGCGGGGTTGAAGTGCCCAGTGCGCAAAGGGATGGTTTGTGGTGGTGGGTGAGGAGGATCTCACAAATCTATCGGGTGGAGTCGTGGGAGCTTGTGTGTAAAATATTGAAGTCTTGGTTTGTTTATTGGGTGGCATGAGGCTTCGGAATGATCCAGAATGGCTGAAAATGGTGGTTTGGACACTGGTTTGCCAGTCCTGTGAGACAATCCCAGATGCTCTGCGATCCTAGTGGTGAGGTGGCGTTTGGTCTGCCCAATATAAGCAGCGTTACAGCTACTGCACTTAAATTGGTACACCACTGAGGAACGCAGGGCATCAGGGATTCTCTCCTTGAGTTTAAAACAGTGTGATAACGTAAAAGGGGGCTTGAACACTTCTCTAAGCGAGACTTGTGGATAACATTGCCGAAGCAGGAGTTGAGCTTTGTTTCGGATGGAAAAAGATTTGTTACCTATGAAGGGAATTATAAAATATACAACGGCTTTATGAGCGGTATGAATTAGGGGAGGGGTGAGTGTAGTTTATTTAACTGTTTACCATGTACGTGTTAATGAACTGCAGGGGATAACCATTTAGTTTAAGAGTGTGTCTCAAGTACTCTAATTCTAAGTGAAAATTGGTGTATGAAGAGCAAATATTGTACGCCCTAGTAACCAGCGTGAGGATCAGATTTTTCTTAAATTGAGCGGGAATGTCTTTTAAACCATGTGGGAATCCCACACTCCACTGCAATGTTGATTGGTAGGTGTAGTATTTTTATTACTGTTATATAATTTTTCTTTTTATTTTAGGTTAGGCATTTTAAATGCGCAAATCATTTTTAATTTGTATATTTTCATTTTTAGCAAAAAAAAATTTGTATCCGATTTTAGGCTGATGATCGCTTGTGTATAGCCGAAACGTACCAAATAAACAATCAAGATGTTTCTACCCGCGCTGGTTTATATCTTCATTATATATATATATATATATATATATTATATATATATTATATATATATATATATATATATATATATATATATATATATATATATATTATATATATATATATTTATATATATATAATATATATATATATATATATATATATATATATATATATATATATATATATATATATTATATATATATATATATATATATATATATAATATGTATAAATATAATATATATATATAGATTTATATATATATATATATATATATATATATATATATATATATATATATATATATATATAAATCTATATATATATATTATATTTATACAGAGTGTATTATACAGCCTAATATATTATATATAGTCTTAAATATATAATATATAACCATATATAACCATTGTTGTTATGGTGACGAAGAAAATTGCGGTCTAAGACGACCCCAACCCTGCCTTAGTGTACACTTCCTGCGCTGTCCTAGGCGGAGCGAAATTTGCTTCCGAAAATGTCCAACTAGCGCTAAGATGGTCTTAGTCCCCTAAGATGGTCTTAGTAGTGTTCGAAAATACCCCCCCTGATCATTTAATTAAAAGATTATATATATATCACCCAACATACATAAAAAGAAAGAGAAAAATGCACTGGTTAAATGTATAGAGAAAAATGTTCATGTATTGAGAGATTTCAAGTTGTCCACATATTTTTGAGACGACACTATGGCCACTTGGCGAGAAGTGAGGTGAATCATCAATTGTTATCGCTGTACTGGTGGCGGCTATACATGCACATACCAGGCATCTGGTATGTCAGAGGCAGGCAGGCATTACACCATCCAATTCAGGCTTTTAAATGATTGTAAATAAAAATATTACTACTCTGAGACGATCCCTTAATCTGTCAAAAATCAATAAAATTGCATGGATCCACCGTAGATAACACTTTAGTCGCCGCCTGCACTAATGTCGCCAGGCGCCATATATTTCGAATTATAGCATCACTACTGATTTTCATGTAGATTATATTATGACTGTATAATCTACTCTGCTTCAGCGTTGTTTTATAATTTGTATCTGCAGTATAAACGTTCGGTTTCAAATTTCACTACTCGGTTTTTTTTCGGGCGACGACGACGGCGGGAGGACACTCGGAACATAAACACTAGCTGGCGATCTTAGTGTAGGTCGCCACTCGGTTGATATTTTGGTAATTTGTTCATTTATAGCCATATACTATGACACAGATGAAGACACAAATGACACAGACTCTCCAGACAGCCCCTTCTAACTTTCCTGAAATCATGGATGTAGAAATGTAAGTATTAATGCCACCACACGTCTGTACTACATCGGAAAGAAACGTTGTCCTGGCGACTTAAGTGTTAAGCCCGGTTCCCACCGTCCCGCTTGTACGGCCGCCATACAACACAAAGACGTCACCATCATCACCGCTTGAGTCCCAGCAAACACAAAGACGGAGGGCCTCCGGAGGCCCTCCGTATGTCTTACCGGCGGCCCGACGGAAGTGTACGACGTAGGGCCGCTGGGAATTTGCTCAGAGGCTCACCGGCGGGCCGCTCCCAGCGGCCCGCCGTAGGGCATATGACCATTTGCCGCTGTTATATTAACTGATTGAGGAATATTGAAAGTTATACCTTCTAAGTATATTGCAGATATAGTAATGTTTTAAGGGGTGTTGCACAGCCCATTAGCCGATTAATAGACTAATGGGCTGTTCAACACTTATAAAAACATTACTATATCTGCAATATACTTAGAAAGTATAACTATAAATATTCCTATGTCGTTATCCAGTAATACGATGAAAAGGAGTTCATAATTGCTACGGACATTGTTTATTTCATAAGTACAAAAACATTTTCATTATTGAGTTTACATGCTGGTGTACGTGGAACACTGTACAGCCATGTAGAAGGATATAGGTTGCGGCGAACGACATAACAACATCCACCCACTAGTGCGTTTTCCCACTCACTGATTTCACTCACTGACAGCGTGGTCGAGGTACTGGAGGAATTCCTAAAAAAACGTGTCGTACTGCAATTATTTAGATTATGCAGTCTATTTCGATATAATGATGGAGCGAAAACATGTTATAACCAAGTTCTCGTTATGTTATCGACTGGTTATCGACTGTGGGAATGTATGTCACATACATATTTAATTTGAAAGTTCTCTTACCTAACATCAAACCCATATATCCCTGCCCGACTCCATACCCTAGCTAATCACTAACTAGGATACTTATCGTGGATATTTGGGTTTTAAAAATGGGCTGTAGGTCTTGTATTAAAAACTGCAATGGTCTTGTGATCCGCAGTGGTCGCCGGGATCGAGGCCGCCCGTGAAATACAGAAGCGGAGGGCGGAGGCGAGTGTTTTCGTTACGGCGTCAGAAGGGCTTTCACACCAAGTTATTTGACGCACGGCTATTGTTATCAGTGTGTTGTTTTTTTTACACATGTCCTTTGATTTTAAGCTATAGTACAAAAGAGTCTATTTATACAATTCTTATCAATGTAATCAGATAAGATCAAAGAGATGTTACTCTCAGGGGAAACTGGAATGGTACTGATTCTCCCGATGGGCAGCGGCTAGCGGCCACCCTACCTATAGCAACGTACAGAAATTTAGGGGCTAGTATTTATGGGGGCAACCAATGACCGCGCTCCAAATTAAGGTGCTAATTATTTAAGTGGCAATATTTTTAAACCACTGGAATATTAATATATCCTATCGGGCCAGTACTAATTTTACTTAAATTCCCTTTAAAATATTACCCATTACCATTTAAATTATATATACATTCCTACTCACACTCTCCCTATAACGATGGAAAATACCTCTCAAAAGGGGGGGGGGGGGAACAAAACCACCACTCTACCAATTATGAGAGGCTGGTTTATGGATGATTTCCACACTGGGGGCCGGCGAAAACTGAAGTTACGCTTCATGTGACATCACCCCAGGCCACATAGCGCCGGAACATTCAATAGGGGTTTCGCACTGTGGTCTTTGGCTATTTTAAAATTAATAGTCTTGATAGAGGTACCAGTGAATATCTGACATATACTTGATCGGGGGGTGAGTTATCTCCTAATGTTATAGTATCCCCAGTATAGTCATCACCATTGGGACCTCAAAGGGTTTTAGGATCTCTTTTTTCCGGGAAGTTCGGGGGGACCTAGATGGGAGACTATCTACACTCAGATCTATTATATTTAATTAGAGATTTGAGGTAATATTTGACTGCCTGTCTACCATGATTTATCCAAAAATTACACCTGATATCGGCTAATATTGTAGCCATTCCGTCATGTAATGATTTCCTATGATATTCTTCCACCAACAATTTAGTAAGAGGATGGCGTTTGGGAATTAGTATGGGTTTGGCGGGTTTTTTTTGGAAATCAGCTTGAAAATTTCGACCTCGATACTAATACCCTCATGATCAAGGAACAGACTTTGTTAAAATGTTGGTTAATTTGTTCCTATGGGGGCTGGCTGAAGCCAAAAGCTGATATTCCTCAGGAAATCCTGCTTCTGTATTTTTTCTGATACAAAACTTCAAAGGATCAGAGCTATCCCTTTTATTAACCTTGCGGGAATATTAACCTTGCAGGGAGTATTAACCTTGCAGGGAGTATTAACCCTGCCGGGAATATTAACCTTGCAGGGAGTATCAACCTTGCAGGGAGTATTAACCTTGCAGGGAGTATAACCCTGCAGGGAGTTTAACCTTGCAGGATTATTAACCTGCGGGGAGTATTAACCTTGCAGGGAGTATTAACCCTGCAGGGAGTATTAACCAATAAGGAAAACCTTTCTATGTCTATCACAGGATCTGGGATCAATTCAGGTTCCCTTATTATATCTTCAGATATGTCTGACTGAGGGGAAACCATATTAGGATTATTATTACACTCTTTCAGCCAGGTAGGGCCTTTAAACCATATCCTGTATTCAATTTGGGGTTGCTATCTCCTCGCGACACATTATTATTAGGATTTTCATTATGGCAATATATTCATTATGAACTGAAATCCCATTTTTCCTCTAAAACCACACTTATTGGGTGGGCAAAAAAGTGATTCCTATTCTGGTAATTAATAGGGGTTGGCATGTTACCCTTAGTCACCCCTAAAAACATTTTCTGTGGAGTGATATGATTGTGGTCCCGTAAATTAAGCGAGCATGTTGATGAGCTGGACAGAAAGTGGAGCGGGATTCTCTTTTGGGTGTGGACAGCTTGCGGTGGGGCAGCTGGGGGTGGAAGCTCCGTGGGTGGCCACGTGTTTTTGCTGAGAGAGTGGTACAGGGAAGTAATTGTGTGTTGAGTTGGTGATTGACTTGGTGTATGATTGACTGATGGTGTGATGGTGTGTGCTTACGAGGCTTTGTAGCCTGGTTTGTGGTTTGTGTGTGTTGATGGCGTGTAAGCCTGATGGTGTGATGGTGTGTGCTTAACGGAGGCGTGGAGCCTGGTGTGTGGTTTGTGTATGTGTTGACTGGCGTGTAAGCCTGATGGTGTGATGGTGTGTGCTTAAACGGAGGCGTGTAGCCTGGTGTGTGGTTTGTGTATGTGTTTGACTGGCGTGTAGCCTGATGGTGTGATGGTGTGTGCTTAACGGAGGCGTGTAGCCGGGTGTGTGGTTTGTGTATGTGTTGACTGGCGTGTAAGCCTGATGATGTTGATGTGTGGGCTTAACTGTGGCGAGTAGCCTTGAGTGGTGATTGGTGGATTGATTTTTTGAGACATCAAAGGGCTATAATAGATTTATTTCTTTGTTTATGTACATATGTGATTATGAAAATATATAATATGTTAAATAGAGAGGTGACCCAATATTTGCCTGGTGGTTGTGAGAGGGGAGGTGTGGTTGTGAGAGTGAGGTGTGGTTGTGAGAGTGAGGTGGGGGGAGTGAAAATCTAGTTCCCAAACCAGCCGCCCGGGATGACTTCTCTAAGGCAGAAGTAAGGCACATTGATAGGTATTGCACAATATTTACTGTGCATGTTTTTGCAGCAAGGAGCTGCAGTGTGGTGAAGTGTGGCTGGGGACGTAACATGCATGACTAAGAATACTCTCCTGTTCGACTGTATGGGTATGTGGGATGGGTCCCATTATTACCTTACCACCAGCACTAGTGAACATTGAGACGTTATGTATTTTGATGACCTTCCTTAGGTAACGCCCAAAATAATCGGCTCCTATTATTAATTGGAAAGGTCCATCAACGTCTTTGAAGGTATTACTATTTAGTTTAACACCATTATCCCTCAGCATTTCAGCTGTGTCCTCTAGTCCATTAACAGTTAAACTAATACCAATATTATTTACTACTACAGCAGCTACCCTACATTTATATCTTCCTAATTGGACTAGGGGTTGAACTATGTCATAGGTTTGAGCCTCATTATAGGCGAGAAAACCTGATATGGCTATGTTCCTTTATTAATTATGGGTAGTTGTAATTTTCCCACTATCTCTCTGCTTATGAAGGATCTTTGTGCACCACTGTCAAACATTGTCTTTACTATACTGCATTCCCCATTATGGGCACACCTTCAACTCGGCAGTTGGAACAGCTGTTGAACTACTCTTATTAGTGACTGCCATTTTAACTACTGTAGGGTCTGAGTTGTTATCACTGTTAGGACAAAGAGTGATGTTATGACAGTTTGTTTACATTTCCTACAATTATTAAAGGGCTTATAGGCATGCATTTGAAGCATGTTTTACCACAGAGACAGGTAGGCAATAACCAAGGCGCATTAACCTTTCAACTCGTGTAACAATCTGAATATATATTACATGTGGAGGGTCTATGTTCCCCCTCACATAAGACATAATTTATTATTCGTACTTCACTAGAAGTAGTCGCCCTGGAACTAGGGATTGTATCTATTATATGAGTAGGCCCTAATGGTTTACTGGTAGCTGAAAATTTTTGAATCGTAACTACAGGCTGTTTGATTTGCGTAACAGGTGCAGGATAACAAAACCCACTAACGAGGGATCTTTAAATTCTGAGGGTGGCTGATATAGCTGATTACCCTCAGGCGTAATAATCGTGATCTCCCTGTGGGAAGGTTCTGGCTTAATACCTTGCAAACTTTGGGTTAAAGAAGCTATCGCTGTAGATGGAATATGAGCACACTCCAGTAATCCCTCATATTCAATTACTTTATCGAGATATCTTTGACATTCGTGTTCATGATTGATAACACATTGCTGAATAATTTCTTTATCCCCAGCTTGTTTTAATTGAACTTCATATAGGCAGTAGGCCGTCTCATATTTTTCCCATTTAGTTTTTAGCATTAGCAGACCTGAGTTTAAACTATTATGTCTATAGGTTTAGTCCCAGCTGCTTCGCCCACACGTATTATAAAATAATCGTGTCACCAGTCTAATTTAGCAGCTAATGATTTAGTCCCTTCCGTCATGATTTTAATTGATTCACTCAAATGAAATATTAAAGGGCAAGATTACTTTTACAAAAAAACATTGTTAGTTGATAATTAATCATACTATAAAGTGCGGGAAGCGCTGTTGGCTGGCCTAACAAGTGCATACCGGGCCCTATGGCCAACCCCCACTTTAGTTATTACAACTAACTAGTACTAACCTCTGATGCTATCTACTACCACAGGGTGATGGCATATGGTATTGAACAGCTGATCTTTCCCTTGAGCCGCGAAACCCCCCCCCCCGCCTCATAACCACGATTGTGGTAGGCTCATAACTACGTCACAATTAACAACCACTTTGAATCAAAATGATCATCAATATTCCTCACTCGGGCACCAATGTGGGAATTTATGTCACATACATATTTATTTGAAAGTTCTCTTACCTAACATCAAACCCATATATCCCTGCCCGACTCCATACCCTAGCTAATCAACTAACTAGGATACTTTTTCGGTGGATAGTGGGTTAAAAATGGGCTGTAGGTCTTGTATTAATACTGTAATGGTCTTGTGATCCGCAGGGGTTTCGCCGGGATCGAGCCGCCCGTGAATACAGAAGCGGAGGGGCAGAGGCGAGTGTTTCGTTAACGGCGTCAGAAGGGCTTTCACACCAAGTTATTTGACGCACGGCTATTGTTATCAGTGTGTTGTTTCTTTACCATTCCTTTGATTTTAAAGCTATATGTAAAAAAGAGTCTATTTATACAATTCTTATAAATGTAATTCAGATAAGATCAAAGAGATGTTACTCTCACGGGAACTGGAATGGTACTGATTCTCCGATGGGCAGCGGCTAGCGGCCACCCTACCTAAGCCACGTACAGAAATCGTAGTGGCTAGTATTTATGGGAGGCAACCAATGCCCGCGCGCTCCAAATTAAGGTGCTAATTATTTAAGTGCAATGTTTATTAACCACTGGGAATATTAATTTATCCTATCCCAGTACTAATCATTTACTTAAATTACCTTAATATTACCCATTACCATTATAATTATATATACATTCCTACTCACACTCCCCCTATAACGAGGGGAAAAATACCTCTCACAAGGGCGGGGGGAACAAAACCACCACTCTACCAATTATGAGAGGGTAGTTTATGGAAAATTTCCACAGGTGACAATTTAGGCCTTTTGTGGGTTTTAACCCTTTGAAATGACTATCGTACGTCTGGCAGTTTAGTGCATTGATAGCTGGGAAATGATTTCAAATAATATTTTATTCTATATCATGATATTATCCATGTTAATTCTCCATCATCTACATATTCCTTATTAGGTGTACCGTTGAGTATTGATATGTGTTGATAATATGTTGGAAATTATTGAAATACGGGAAAATATGACCTTGTGTTATCCCATCTTTGCCACGATTATTCAAATGTTATTTTTATATGATACTACACACATTGACTAACTGATAACCTTTTTCCATGTAAACTCCTTCCTATGTACGTATCATCTTTATTTCTATGTTCTCTAATGTGTTCCCCGATTAAGCTGGAAATATTTGAAATAAACTGATATATGATAATTTCTATAAACTATTATAAAAACTTTTATAACAATTTTTAATAGCTTCAAAAGGCCTAATTATAATGATGGTACCGATATTGAGATACTATGTATTTTACAGAGTTAATATTGTTACGCTGTTCCCTCCTCTCCTGGACCTTACCACACCACACCCAGGTGTTACAGGTATAGGCTATGCAGGAGAAGGTGTTTTACGTTAACAATAGCCGCTGCAGGCAACTCACTTCTGCAGGCGACTTCTACAGGAGGTTTTTGGGGTGTCAAGATGAGGGCGAATTAATGGTACACGAGGTCAAAACACAGGGGGCGAAGGAGACACAAACGACAGGTCTGGGTTTAATGAATCAAAGCACACTCACTACAAAGACAGTCATACAAAAGTTTACAGGTCGCCATCCCCCTCTCTTTCAGATGGTCGCAAGGGCTACTCTGTATCCCTACAGGGACACAGTTTCTTCCTCAGTACAACATACACAGTACAACTACAACAATTCCCTTCCACCCACGCCCCAATCCCCCCCCCCCCCCCGCGATACCCCCGACCGCCGACACGAGGCTTCCTCCCTCGTTCCTGGTCCCCACGTGACAGTCCAGCCATCTCCTCTGGCACCGACCCCCCAAACCCCCTACCCGGCAGCCCCCCCTCACTGCTGGGTCCAAGGTCGTACCTACCAGGGGACCCTCACACACACACCTGCCTCGCGCGCCACCCAGACATACACACAGAACATATACAGCCTTCTCCCCCAAAACATCATGCAATTATGTTACACGTAACATTATCCCCTCCTTAAACTTGACCGTCTCGGTCAGAAAAACACCCCATCTTAATTAGCACTTAAGAAAAATACAGAAACATAATACATTTACAACCAATAATAATTATTCCTTTCTACAAAGAAAGCAGCAATTACATAATTCTACCTTCACATCACCATGGAGCAGACCACAGGCATGCCTCACTCCACTACCTCCCTTCTGCTGCGTTTGCCGTCAGCGTGGCACACACCCCACCCCCGGGTTTCCCACCATCCCGCGCGCTCTTTCTGCGTTGCCGTCTTGTCCGACAGGCGCTCCGCAGGCCTCCTCGATGGCCCAACCCTATCGACTATCATTTACCTCATTAACTCCCCCGCTGGCCGTCCCACACCAAGCGAATATCCACCCCGCACGGAACTTTAACCAAGTCCCCACCGGTCCCAATCCTTCCGCTGTTATGAAGGAAAAACCTGCCACTATAAGCGGTGGCGGGTTCCTCCCCCCCAAATTACTCAAAATAGCACACATACCTCCTCACCACCACTCTACAATGCCACACCACAGCTTTGAGCTGCAACACCCTACATCGCCATCCCCAGCCGCTGCAGTGTCGGAAAGTCACCAGGCAGCCTTCCCCTTCTCCCGCGAGACCCACCGCGGAACAGAGCTGCAACCTCAACCGCAGCGCCACAACCACAGGGACTTCCCCCACCCTTGGCTCGCCTCAGAGGTAGCCACATTTCCCGGAGTCCCACTCCACTGGCCCCGCAGCTCTCCCCTGTTCCACTGCTCCAGTCTCGAGGTGTAAGCGCCACGACCCTCCCGACAGACCATGCCCTCAACTGCAGAACGCCGGGCAGTGCGGGGAACTAGCAGGAACGCGCTGGGCCGCCGGTATGGCAGAAGGCCGTCAGAGCCTTCCTCCACCATCATCCACCTGCCACAGCTTCGGCGGAGGCCCCCCCCATGCGCTCGCCATCCTCTTGGTAGCCAAGAAACGGCAGGTATGGGGACGCCTCCTTCATCCTGGGTCTCCGAGCCTCCACTGTTTGCCCCCCGTCTTCCCCCCGTTCACCACGCCTGCGACCCTTCTTCGGGGGGCCCATGCCGAGGCGAAGTGAGCGGGTCTCTTGCCCTTCCGCATCCGTCTGGGAGGTAGGCCCCCAGCAAGGCCCTTCCTGGCCTTTACCTGCTTGCCAGCTCCGCCAAAAAGGGCCCGGCAGGCCCTCCCTCCCGCTTTCCATCAGACAGCGACGATCCACGCCCCCCCGAACGGCCACGCCCTGCGGTGGCCCTGGGATGACGAAGGCGAGGCAGGCAGGGGAGGAGAGGAAGGGTTTACGGTGGGCGGTGCTCTTCCCAAAGTAGAGGGGACGGGAGGCGAAGATTGGAGCGCTGTTCAGCCGGAACTACTTCGCGGGACGCCACCGGGGGAGCAAGGGGACCTCCCTCCGCACACCCCCACCGTCCCCCCCCTCTGGAACGACGCACGCCTCACCCTGCATCAGGTCTGCAGGGGCGTCACCCAGGGGCGGGCAGCTCTTCTTTCCCGCGTCCCCGCCCCAATGTCCTGCACCTCCCTTCTCAGTTCGTTCACGTTTCCATTTAAATTTCCCCGCATGCTTTCTTAACTGCCTCTTTCACTGTCTCTTTCACTGTCTTATTGATTTCCTTAATTTTACTCTCAACGCACTGAGCATTTTCATCACAGCTTGACTCGGCACATTCAAACTTTGGGTGCTTGCCTTTGTCTTGACTCAGCTGAGTCAGCACCGCCATACCGCCACCCGCCGCCATGTTGAACCCCGTGCTACACTCAACGGCTATCCCTTGACACCCCAAAAATTCCACTTTGTGACACCAATTTTACGCTGTTCCCTCCTCTCCTGGACCTTACCCACCCCACACCCAGGTGTTACAGGTATAGGCTATGCAGGAGAAGGTGTTTTACGTTAACAATAGCCGCTGCAGGCAACTCACTTCTGCAGGCGACTTCTACAGGAGTTTTGGGGTGTCAAGATGAGGGCGAGTTAAGTGGTACACGAGGTCAAAACACAGGGGGGGAAGGAGACACAAAAGATAGTCTGGGTTTAATGATCAAAGCCATACTCACTACAAAGACAGTCATAACACAATTACAGAGTCGCCATCCCATCTTTTGCAGATGGTCGCAAGGGCTACTCTGTATCCCTACAGGCACACAGTTTTTTCCCTTTCCCCAGTACAACATACACAGTACAACACACACAATTCCCTTCCACCCCGCCACAATCACCCCCCCTCCCACGCGATACCCCGACCCGCCGACACAGGCTTCCTCCCTCGTTCCTGGTCCCCACGTGACAGTCCAGCCACGCTCCTCTGGCACCGACCCCCAACCTCCCACCCGGGCAGCCTCGCCTCACTGCTGGGTCCAAGGTCGTACCTACCAGGCACCCTCACACACCACACTGCCTCGCGCGCCACCCAGACATACACACAGAACATAACACCTTCTCCCCAATACATCATGCAATTATGTTACACCGTAACATTATCCCTCCTTACAACTTGACCGTCTCGGTCAGAAAAAAACCCACATCTTAATTACACTTAAGAAAAATACAGAAACATAATACATGTACAACCAATAATAATTAATTCCTTTTTACAATGAAAGCAGCAATTACATAATTCTACCTTCACATCACCATGGAGCAGACCACATGCATGCCTCACTCCACTACCTCCCTTCTGCTGCGTCGCCGTCAGCGTGGCACGCACCACACCCCCGGTTACCCAAACCCTCCCGCGCGCTCTTTTTGCGTTGCCGTCTGTCCGACAGGCGCTCCGCAAACCTCCTCGATGGCCCAACCCTATCGCTATCTTTTACCTCAATTAACCTCCTCGCTGGGCCCTCCGGGCACCAAGCGAAATATCCACCCCGCACGGAAATTTAACCCAAATCCCCAGCCGGTCCAATCCTTCCGCTGTTATGAAAGGGAAAAACCTGCCACTATAAGCGGTGGCGGTTCCTCCCCCGCCCTTACTCAAAAAGCGCAAAATACCTCCTCACCACCACTCTACAAAGCCCACACCACAGCTTTGAGCTGCAAGCCCTACATCGCCATCCACCAGCCGCTGCAGTGTCCCGGGAAAGTCACCAGGCAGCCCTCCTCTTCTCCCGTGAGATCCACCACAGGAACAGAGCTGCAACCTCAACCGCAGGCGCCACAACCACAGGGACTTCCTCCCCCTTGGCTCGCCTCAGAGGTAGCCACAGTCCAGGAGTCCACACTCCACTGGCCCCGCAGCTCTCCCCTGTTCCACTGCTCCAGTCTCGAGGTGTAAAGGCGCCACGATCCTCCCGACAGACCATGCCCTCACTGCAGAACGCCGGTGCAGGTGCGGGAGGAACTAGCAGGAACGCGCTAGGCCGCCGGTATGGCAGAAGGCCGTCAGAGCCTTCCTCCACCATCTCCACCTGCCACAGCTTCGACGGAGGGCCACCCACTGCGCTCGCCATCCTCTTGGGAGCGCAGAAGCGGCGGTAGGGACGCCTCCTTCATCCTGGCTCTCTGAGGCCTCCACTGTTTCCCCGCGTCTTCCCCCGTTCACCACGCCTGCGACCCTTCTTCGGGTGGCCCCATGCCGAGGCGAAGTGAGCGGGTCTCTTGCCCTTCCGCATCCGTCTGGGAGGCAGGCCCCCAGCAAGGCCCTTCCTGGCCTTTACGCTACTTGCCAGCGCCACCAAACGGGCCCGGCAGGCCCTCCATGCCGCCTTTCCATCAGACAGCGACGATCCACGCCCCCCCGAACGGCCACGCCCTGCAGGGTGGCCCTGGGATGACGAAGGCGAGGCAGGCAGGGGAGGAGAGGAAGGTGTTAGGGTGGGCAGTGCTCTTCCTGAAGTAGAGGGGACAGGGAGGCGAATATTGGAGCGCTGTTCAGCCGGAACTACTTCCGCCGGGACGCCACCGGCGAGCAAGTGCACCTCCCCTCCCCTCCGCACACCCCCACCGTCCCCCTCTCCGGAACGACGCACGCCTCACCCTGCATCAGGTCTGCAGGGGCGTCACCCAGGGACAGGGGCGGCTCTTCTTCCCGCGTCCCCGCCCCAATGTCCTGCACCTCTCTTCTCAGTTCGTTCACGTTTCCATTTATTTCCTCGCATGCTTTTTTAACTGCCTCTTTCACTGTCCCTTTCACTGTTTTATTGATTTCCTTAATTTTACTCATCAACGCACTGAGCATTTTCATCACAGCTTGACTCGGCACATTCAAGCTTGGCTGCTTGCCTTTGTCTTGACTCAGCTGAGTCAGCACCGCCATACCGCCACCCGCCGCCATTTTGAACCTCGTGCTACACTCAAACGGCTATCCCTTGACACACACAATTCCACTTCGTGACATCAATTGTTACGCTGTTCCCCCTCTCCTGGACCTTACCAAAAACCACCCAGGTGTTACAGGTATAGGCTATGCAGGAGAAGGTGTTTTACGTTAACAATAGCCGCTGCAGGCAACTCACTTCTGCAGGCGACTTCTACAGGAGTTCGGTGTGTCAAGATGAGGGCGAGTTAAGTGGTACACGAGGTCAAAACACAGGGGGCGAAGGAGACACAAACGACAGGTCTAGGTTTAACGAATCAAAGCCACACTCACTACAAAGACAGTCAGTAGGGTGGGGTGGGGTCACACCGAACGATCGAACGATCACCGTACGAAGGCACAACGCGAAAATTAATTCAAATTTCGCGCCACCATGCCACCACGGATGCAGCGCCACCCTCAGTGAACTACATGCGAGCAACAGGGTAGCGTCAGCGTCACCTCCGTGTTTACCAGGTAAGAAATTTTATTTTTCGTATGTTCCTTGTTACTTTTCGCCGTTCTTATATAGTGTCTCATGTCGGCTGTGATGGCGTGATTCTTTTGAGGTAAGTTGCAATACGAGGGATAACCGTATTGACATGTTTTGAGTGAAAAAGTAGTGCATGCTTTCGAACAGGCCGCGGTGGCATTATTACAAAAAAATTGGTGGCGCGGGGGATAAACGAAAGGGTTTAATTTGGGGGGGATAACTTATGGTGAAGTGCGGGGGATCAACGTACAGTAAATTTTTTAAAAAAGCTATATCTTTTAAAAATCCCTTCAAAAACATAAAAACATTTATTGACTAGTTATTTCGAAATGATTTTAAAATTTGGTGGGGGGAAAAACTATTTCTTTTAAAATTAAAATGGAACGTGTTTTTTTGGGGGCATAAAGTTGAAGGGGGTTGGTATTAAAAATTATGATGCTAAAATCATGTTATTTGCTATAAGCAATGAACTAATATTATATAAGTGATTTTGTTATCAGAATGATTCTAAAATTTAAATTTTTTAGGGTTTTAAAAAAAAACTTTTAACACTGCTATTTTCGGGCATGACGTTGGGTGACCCCCCGCACACAAACCTTTTTGGGAAAATCTATATATTTTTAAATACTTAAAAACATAAGAAAAGTGACTGACTATGAAATATTAGAAAATGATATTAAAGGGGTGGGGGTGAACTATTTCTTTTAAAATTAAATGGAACAGTGTTTTTTTTTTTGGGGGTTTTAAAGTTGAAGGTGATTGGTTTTTAATTTAAAATAAATGCTATATCATTTTTTTATTATGTTTAAACACATGAACTAACTATTATAAAAGGGTTGTTTTATTTTTTTAGAATTTTCTAAATTTAAATTTTTTTTAGGGTTAAAAAAAAAACCATTTAACACGCATTTTTTGGGGGGCATGACGTTCGGTGACCCCCACATATTTTGCCAACTCATAGTCCCAAAAAAATATGGTGGCCATGCAAGAATCGGGCCCCTACACTGTAAAAAATACTAAGCTAAACTAAAAATAAACCCAAAACCTAAACCCCAAAATATGCATGTGTCTTATTTCCCTTAACTCTTTTCAGATCTACCTAACCTAACCGCCATCCCCCGTCAAACCTGCCTCCCCAAATATTTAAAGGGAAAAGCGACAAGCGATGGACCGCACTGACCCGGAGGCTGCCTTTAAGCACCCCGTGGCCCCTAGCTTTCAGCCTGAAAAAAACCGCGGGCAGATTCCCAAAATCAAAAAAACAACTCCCTTTCTGTAAGTTGGGTCTAATTTTTTTTCCATATCTCCCCCAAAGGGCTTTTGAAAGCCTCATCCCCCGTCCCTTTTTGGTTCCCCCCTGGGATGAGGTTTATGCAAAAAAACCTCAGGGGTAGCTTAAGGGGCTCTAGATTTTTAGTTTTAAAATTTATTTTATTTTTTTTTTTTCCTTTTTTTAAAAAAAACCGGGGCCCCCCCAAGTCCTAATTAATTTCTTTTTTTTTAAAGGGTGCCTTCAACGCTTTTATTTAAATTTTTTTTTTTTGTCAAATTTTGTTTGGGGCCCGCAAAGGGGCCTTTTTAAATCCTAATTCATTTCTTTTGTTTTCAGGGCGCCTTCTATTATCGAAAAAAGCTGTCGGGTGGGTTTCCTAAAATGGCTGTTGCTTCCCGTAGCAAAGGGTTTTTCCACCTCAACAAAAAAATATACATTTCTGATTATACCCCCACGCAGCCCCCGATGTTCTAAACTGGGGCCCCCCGAAAAGATGTTCGGAGGAATTTTGTACCCGTATCCATACTTGTGGGAGCAAGAGCATCCCTGCCCGCCTGGGGGAAAGGAAAATGGCGACAAGGGGCTGGTAAATTAAAGCCCTTTAAAAGGGGGGAAAAAAAAACCCTTTTCCAAACCCTTTTATTGAAGGCTCCGGAAAAGGGAAATTTATTTCCAAAGGGTTGTTGCCTTTAACAAAGTCAAAGTGAAAAACCCTTTTTTAAGGCCCTTTCACATTAGCTTTGGGGGAAGTACACAATTTTACGCCGGAAACCGGGTTTTCCAAATTTTGGGTGAGAGTTTTTATTGTCCCACTGTTATGAACCAGTCAAGGTTTTTTGGGGTGCGAGGGCCACCCGTAGCCCGCAAAGGGAACTCGTGAAAAGCCCGGGGCCCGCATGAAAGTTTGTGGGCATTAAAATGCTGTGGGGCCAAATCCATCCCCCCAGTTTTATAATTCCCCGATGCCGATGGAAACCCGGGTTTCATGAGGAACAAAGATCTTTTTGGTTTTCCAAAGGGATATTGCATCCTATGGTGGATAATTTGGGGAATGCTTTTGGGCAAAAACTTCAGGGATCTCCAAGAAAATCTTTTTTTCTTTTGGAGAGAAAAAGATTCTTCTGAAACCCGGGCCCAAAGCTGAAAGTCACATGAAAATTCAGCCCGTTGAGTTTGGGGATAATGCAAAAGGATCGGGGGGGGTTTCCTTTTCCTCCGCATACAAAAAAACAAACCCCCACCATTTGGGGGGGGAGGGGTCTTTGGTCCCTTTTTAAAACATTCCCCGCGTGGGCCCCACTGAACGACCACGCGCTCATGCACCCTAACGAGCACATAACATTCCCCCAAGTTTCCACGTTTGCTTTTTGAGGCATGGACCCCAAAGGGCCCCTACCCCCCTCCAACTTCTCAAATGGTTTTTCCGGGGGGGAAATGGTTTTGTGGCCCCAAATTAACCGCAACACTTTCCGATGATGTGTTTGTAGGGCGCAAAGTAACCGAGCGCCGGCACCACCAAATTTGTAGTGGAAATTACCCCGCAACTTCTTTTTGATGGAGGGGAAATTCCGTGGAGAGGAAACGACCGGGGTGAAGGGCCTACCTCAGAAGCTAACCCCTTTCCCCCGTGTCCCCAGGCTTGATGATGTTCCCGCCCCCCCCCCGGGCCCCCCGCACGACAAAAGCCTGCCACCCCGACACCAGCCGACAGAGCCTGCCCCCCCCGGGCCCCACCGACAGACCTGCCCCCCCCGGGCCCCCCGCACGACGCCCCCCCGCCCCCCCCCCCGGGCCCCCCGCACGACAAACCTGCCAACCCCCAGCCCCAGCACGACAGGCCTGCCCCCCGGGGGCCCCCCACGATGCACCCTGCCACCCCCCGGGGCCCCAGCACGACGCACCCTCCCCCCCCAGGACAAAACCCCTTTTCCCAAAAGACAGACTTTTAAACCCCCGAGTGTTCCCGGCCGTTCCCTAAGGCTAATCCTCGTCCTTATGGGAAAAGGGGCGGAAAAGGGTGCGGGCCTGCATTTTTAAAACCCAGAAAGGAGGGAATTTTCTGACCTGAGGTTCAGGCGAGAAAAGGCGAACCGGGGGAAAACAAAAAGAAGGGAACCCGGGTAAAAGAAAAAATTGGGAAAGAAAAAGGGTCCACAGCGGGAAAAAGTCCCGTGCCCCGTCCCGGAGGAAGACCCCTGACGAGGAGGAGGTTGAAAGATGTCCGACTTTAGCTGGACGACTCCTCCGAGTACTCCCATGAGGGGGACGACGAGGCACCTGGGCTGCGCATTTATCCCTTTTTTTCTGCGAAAACATCACAGTGGGGGGAAATTTTTTCTGGTTTTAGCTTTAAGCTGGAGGAGGGAAGGGGGGTTTTGGGGAATTTTTGTGCTTTGTTCTCCCGGGGGTTGGCCACATGGAGGTGGAAAAATTTTAAAACCCTTTTTTTCCTCCCGGGTGAAGTCCCCTAACACCCGAACACGTTTCACCCTTTCCCACCCTCCTAGATGAAGCTTCTGTTGATCCAGAACAGTGCAAGGGTGTCCCCGGTGACCTCCAAGGGGATCACCAAGAGGCAGGCTGACCTGGTGAAGGTTTTTCCCCCCCTGCACCTTTATGATGCACTTCTTTAAAATGAGCATAAAATACCTAAACCTATCTTTTATAAATGCTATTTTATATGAGCTTATCTTTCATTTCATCACCTAATAATAATGGTGGGTGTCTAGGCTTAGCATATATGTTGATTTCAGGCAAAAAAAAACAATAATGTTTGATGTAATATGAGTTTAAAAATATCATACGGTGCCCCCCCCATACCTGATCCGGTGTCCCCCCTCGTGGGGGGGACACCGGACGAGGTGCCAAAACTTTATAAAAAACCTTAAATGACCCTTATTATCTGAGTTAAGTATTCATGAGGGTACCATAGGTGGGCCATATTGTGAAGTTTGTTTTGGGCACAGTGTGCACTCTCTCAGGTAAAAAATGGATTTTTTATGAATATTTTTCCACTAATAGTACGGTGTCCCCCCACACCACCCTACACAGTTACAGAGTCGCCATCCCATCTCTTGCAGATGGTCGCAAGGGCTACTCTGTATCCCTACAGGCACACAGTTCCTTCCTCAGTACAACATACACAGTACAACTACACATAATTCCCTTCCACCCACGCCACAATCACCCCCCCCCCCACGCGATACCTCGACCGCCGACACGAGGCTTCCTCCCTCGTTCCTGGTCCCCACGTGACAGTCCAGCCACGCTCCTCTGGCACCGACCCCCAACCTCCCACCCGGGTAGCCCAGCCTCACTGCTGGGTCCAAGGTCGTACCTACCAGGCACCCTCACATACACACACTGCCTCGCGCGCCACCCAGACATACACACAGAACATATACAGCCTTCTCCCCCAATACATCATGCAATTATGTTACACGTAACATTATCCCTTCCTTACAACTTGACCGTCTCGATCAGAAAAACACCCACATCTTAATTAGCACTTAAGAAAAATACAGAAACATAATACATGTACAACCAATAATAATTAAATTCCTTTTTACAATGAAAGCAGCAATTACATAATTCTACCTTCACATCACCATGGAGCAGACCACATGCATGCCTCACTCCACTACCTCCCTTCTGCTGCGTCGCCGTCAGCGTGGCGCGCACCACACCCCCGGTTACCCACCATCCCGCGCTCTCTTTCTGCGTTGCCGTCTGTCCGACAGGCGCTCCGCAGGCCTCCTCGATGGCCCAACCCTATCGACTATCATTTACCTCAATTAACCTCCTCGCTGGCCGTCGACACCAAGCGAATATCCACCCCGCACGGAACTTTAACCAAGTCCCCAGCCGGTCCAATCCTTCCGCTGTTATGAAGGAAGAACCTGCCACTATAAGCGGTGGCGGGTTCCTCCCCCGGCACTTACTCACAACAGCGCACATACCTCCTCACCACCACTCTACAATGCCACACCACAGCTTTGAGCTGCAACACCCTACATCGCCATCCACCAGCCGCTGCAGTGTTGGAAGGTCACCAGGCAGCCCTCCTCTTCTCCCGCGAGACCCACCAGCAGGAACAGAGCTGCAACCTCAACCGCAGGCGCCACAACCACAGAGACTTCCTCCACCCTTGGCTCGCCTGAGAGGTAGCCACAGTCCAGGAGTTCACACTCCACTGGGCCTCGCAGCTCTCCCCTGTTCCACTGCTCCAGTCTCGAGGTGTAAAGGCGCCACGACCCTCCCGACAGACCATGCCCTCAACTGCAGAACGCCGGTGAAGGTGCGGGAGGAACTAGCAGGAACGCGCTGGGCCGCCGGTATGGCAGAAGGCACGTCAGAGCCTTCCTCCACCATCATCCACCTGCCACAGCTTCGGCGGAGGCCACCCACTGCGCTCGCCATCCTCTTGGTAGCGCAGAAGCGGCAGGTATGGGGACGCCTCCTTCATCCTGGCTCTCCGAGTCCTCCACTGTTTGCCCCGCGTCTTACCCCGCTCACCACGCCTGCGACCCTTCTTCGGGTGGCCCCATGCCGAGGCGAAGTGAGCGGGTCTCTTGCCCTTCCGCATCCGTCTGGGAGGCAGGCCCCCAGCAAGGCCCTTCCTGGCCTTTACGCTGCTTGCGTACGGGCCCGGCAGGCCCTCCATGCCGCCTTTCCATCAGACAGCGACGATCCACGCCCCCCCGAACGGCCACGCCCTGCAGGGTGGCCCTGGGATGACGAAGGCGAGGCAGGCAGGGGAGGAGAGGAAGGTGTTACGGTGGGCGGTGCTTTTCCTGAAGTAGAGGGGACAGGGAGGAGAATATTGGAGCGCTGTTCAGCCGGAACTACTTCCGCCGGGACGCCACCGGCGAGCAAGGGCACCTCCCCTCCGCACACCCCCACCGTCCCCCTCTCTGGAACGACGCACGCCTCACCCTGCATCAGGTCTGCAGGGGCGTCACCCAGGGACAGGGGCAGCTCTTCTTCCCGCGTCCCCGCCCCAATGTCCTGCACCTCCCTTCTCAGTTCGTTCACGTTTCCATTTATTTCCTCGCATGCTTTTTTAACTGCCTCTTCCACTGTCCCTTTCACTGTCTTATTGATTTCCTTAATTTTACTCATCAACGCACTGAGCATTTTCATCACAGCTTGACTCGGCACATTCAAGCTTGGCTGCTTGCCTTTGTCTTGACTCAGCTGAGTCAGCACCGCCATACCGCCGCCCCCCGGGCCCATTTGAACCTCGGCTACACTCAACCGGCTATCCCTTGCCCACACACAATTCCACTTCTTGACCCCAAATTTGTTACGCTGTTCCCTCCTCTCCTGGACCTTACCACACCACCCAGGTGTTACAGGTATAGGCTATGCAGGAGAAGGTGTTTTACGTTTAACAATAGCCCTGCAGGCAACTCACTTCTGCAGGCGACTTCTACAGGAGTTCGGTGTGTCAAGATGAGGGCGAGTTAAGTGGTACACGAGGTCAAAACACAGGGGGCGAAGGAGACACAAACGACAGGTCTGGGGTTTTAAAGAATCAAAGCCAACACTCACTATAAAGACAGTCTTACACAGTTACAGAGACGCCATCCCATCTCTTGCAGATGGTCGCAAGGGCCCACTCTGTACCCCTACAGGGACACAGTTCCCTTCCTCAGTACAACATACACAGTACAACTACACACAATTCCCTTCCACCCACGCCACAATCACCCCCCCCCCCCCCCACCCACGCGATACCCCCACCGCCGACACGAGGCTTCCTCCCTCGTTCCTGGTCCCCGCGTGACTGTCAGCCACGCCTCCTCTGGCACCGACCCCCAACCTCCCACCCGGGCAGCCTCGCCTCACTGGGTGGGTCCAAGGTCGTACCTAACCCGGCACCCTCACACACACACACTGCCTCGCGCGCCACCCCCGACAACAAAAAAGAAGATATACAGCCTTCTCCCCCAATACATCATGCAATTACGTTACACATAACAATATAAAATAATATGAAATGAATATTTCCCACTTACAAATACGTACCAGCGGGCCCCCGGAGGATTGACGTCAAGTTACCGCTGCCCTTTTCGCTACTGATTTAATTTACAGCAAGATAATCATATAACTGTAGTTTCAAAAAGTTTACACATAGAAATATTCAATTCTTGAAATTCTGTACATTAATTTTTAACATAGTAAATTATCCCGTCTGAAAATACACAGCGGCCCTCCGGAGGGCTGACGGAGGTAAATTTGCCGCCGGCGTCCCGCCGGCCCGCCGCTCTAACAGGCTACGTCGGCCCGCCGGTTGATGGTTAGCTGGGGTGGTATTTGTTGGTAAATGGGCACAGTTGGCATCTCCGCTCGAGCGGACACCGCCGAGCGGGAGAGATAACTTGAATTTATAACTTTGACGGCGGCCGTACAGCGGTAGGGGCGGTGCGGTTAGACCTTGCTGTGACGTCATTGTGACGTAATTGTTTTTTGTACGGCGGCCTTACAAGCGGGATGGTAAAGAACCGGGCTTTATCTACGGAACTAGTTGCATGTTGATAGTAGTGGATAAAGTGTTCTCGATGGATGCCTCCGATTTCCACTCACGGGCCGTCTCGGCGGGCCGCATTGCATGGTGGGAATGGTCACCATGCGAGTCGCCATGGTGATTGTACGATAATTTATCGTATATGTACGAAAACCCTTGGGGAACAATTTGAAAAAAAAAAAAATTGTTGAGTTAGATTTTTGGCTTATTTAGACTAAAATTGGCATGCTGTTTCCCAAAATCTGTAGTCAGTTTTTTTCTAGCACGTCAGTTTTTCCTCCACAGCTTACCTCCAGATAAGCAAAATTCCACTTGTGAGCCTCATTCAGCTGAAATTCCAGTGCAGTTTTTCGAACAACTACCTCCTCTAGAAGATCTGAGTGATGTTGAAGAACGCAGTGACAGCATGATGCAGATTTTGACATTCACGAGGATTCAGTTCGTAGGGGATTTGAAACAGCACGAGTTGAATGATTTAGGGACGTGATTTGGGCCTATCCAAAAAAAGCTTCAGAAATACTAGCATCAAACTGAACGAGAAAAACATACTTGACAAGGGGTGAAGGTATCCTAACTTTCGAACCCGAGAAAGTACATTTCTGCAGTACTTTCGAAGTGCCAGCGGTTTTGTGTTTTTGCCCTAACCCTTCCTGGTTTACTGAAGGAATTAGGGCTTTCAATCTTTCATCCAAATGAATGGCGATTGTTTATTGATAGCTCAAAGGGGAGCTTGAAGTGTGTCCTTCTACACCCAAAGGCAATTTGTTTGGCGCAGTCCCTATTGGGCATTCGGTCTGTCTTCGTGAAGAATATGGAGATGTAAGAGAGTCATTGAGTTATTGCAATATGACAAACACAATTGGATCATCTGTGTTGACCTTAAATGGGTGTCCTTCCTTCTTGGTCAAACAAAGTGGATACACAAAGTATCCCTGCTTTCTCTGTATGTGGGATAGCAGAGCTCGAGAGAAGCATTGGGTTCAGACGAATTTTGGCCTCCGAGATCTGATCTTAAACCTGGAGATCCTAACATTGTACATGAGCCACTGTTGACAGGGAAAAAAATAATATTTCCCACCTCTGCACATAAAACTAGGGTCTCATGAAACAAATTTTTAAAAACATTGTCAACTGATGGCGACTGTTTGAAGTACATCATCTTGGCATTTCCTGGACTGTCAATTGAAAAAATCAAGGCCGGTGTGTTTGATGGTCCACAAATTCGACAGCTCATCAAAGATGAACATTTCAACGGTACTATGTCAGACCTTGAAAAGAATGCTTGGCTATCATTCAAAGACGTCGTCAAGAACTTTCTTGGAAATACACGTGCAAGTAATTACATAGAAATTGTTCGAAACTATTGGAGAGCTACAAAGCGCTTGGTTGCAACATGAGTATTAAAGTACATTTTTTGCATAGCCATCTTGCCAACTTTCCGGAAAATCTTGGTGCTGCTAGCGACGAGCAAGGTGAACGATTTCACCAAGATTTGAAGGTTATGGAAGAAACGTTACCAGGGTAGATGGGATGTGCATATGATGGCTGACTATTGTTGGAGCATCAAACGCGATAGTCCTCAAGTTGAACACTCCAGACAAAGCTACAAGCGTAAATTTTTACCTCAACCTGCACACAATTATAGCCTTATCCTTTCTAAAAACATGATAATGTTAAAAAAACATTCTATTCATGCCTATTTCTTTCATTTTTCATTGTATGTTAACATTTGAAATTTTTTTATAAAATAAGCACTGTTACTGTTTATGTACAGTATTTTTCATATTTTTTAAGAAAACGAAAATCCTACAGTTCAAAAACTTGACGTGATAGAGAAAAACTGAGATCGTTTTGGATTCAGCACCCAAAAATTACTTAATAACAAGTGTCAGACCTAACTCAAAAAAAATTTTGTTCCCCAGTGAAATTTGACTATTCATATGATTTTAGGCTACAAATGCTGGTTGAGAATCGTACACGAAAATACGATAATTGACTGACAAATGAAGTTTCATTATTAAAATATTATTACACTGGACCCTAAACCTTTCGATCTCACCCCAAAGGGCGCCCCCCGTACCACTTAACTCCTGACGAAGGTTTCGGTAGAAAACCCTAAGCGAGTAGCTTCTCCACCGCTGATGGCACCTTTATCAAACACCCCGGAGGGAAAAAACACTGACACACTGTAATACACTGTCTAATTTTTAATGGCGGAGGTCACAATACACAGTACTCCTGAAGGTGGAGAATGGACCGAGAACCCATGCACATGGTCACACGGTCTAAAAATGGTTGTCTAACACACACTGGAGGCTTTACGTGAGAATAACACAGAACACCCCGGGTACTGGCTTAATGCGAGGCACTGACTTACGAGGTACTCATACTCCTGACGGCGCTGCAGATATAACTTAAGGGCGGCGCTGTGGGCGCCCGCCTCCTAAGGCTACCCTTCCCAGTCTCGTGTCCCCCAACCGCTCTGCTCTGCCGTCTCTCTCCTCCTCCCCCGCAACCCTTGCTTCCAAGGCGAGCGCCCCAAGGCCGCACACTCGTACACACAGACAGACGGACATTCCTACGCCCCACATGCACACAGACATACGGACACTGCTTTTCCCAACACACACACACACCACGACAAAATACGGACACTTCTCTGCGGGTGAAAACATTAATACCACAAACAGACGGACATTGCTCACGTCACATACACACAACAAATACACACAGACAGACGGACATTCCACCGGGGGCGTAACAATATGTAGATATAAAAATTATCATTGCCAAAAAAAAAATTGGTCAATGTAAACTTCAGGGGGCCGAGAGAGAGAGGAGAGAGAGAGAGAGAGGAAAAGGAGAAGAGAGGAGAGGAGAGAAAAGAGAGAAGAGAGAGAGAAGAGAGTGTTTTGAGTTTGACTTTGGCCCTTTTGGATGAAAATGTTGGACTTGGACCCTTTTTGCTTGCAGCATTGGAACGCAGATTGGAGAGGGTATTTAGCAAGGTTATCTTACCAAAAAAAAGGTATATGGGAAACAAAGTTCTGGCAGGAACCATACTTGGTTTTCTTCCCGCAGCGCGCAGTGTGTAAGGGAAAAGGGAGATTGTGTTACTTTCATCCCCACAGATGATATGAAAGTCGATGACAACTGACACACTATAAGCGCCAGCTGACAGGATTAAAAAAATAGAGGGGAACAGGATTTCCTCTTTTCTTTTGAGGATGATAGCTATTCTACCGTAATAACACTAAAGTCGCCAGGACAACGTTTTTTGTCCAAGCTCGCTTCGCTCGTTTGGACCCTATTTCAGCCGAATTCATTCTTTGGTACTAAATAGATTGGTGAAACTGTCATATAGGCTTGTAAAATGTTACTCAACGATGGGGGCAAGGTCTAAAAGGGGCATATTGGGGTTGTTTAATTGTTTACTCCACGAAAGGGGGCAAGTCTAGAGTGCATCTTAGGCTTGTAAAAAAGTTTACTCCACGAATGGGGGGGAAGGTCTAGAGTGCATATTGGCAAATGGCGTCACCAGGAAAAAAAAATTGGGGGGGCTTTAGCCCCGGGTGGTGATGGGCGAGCGCAGCAAGCCTATCCAGCTGGGGGGTCGGGGGGTAATTTTTGAAAATTAATCAATTCCAGGGGAATTTTTAGGCCCAAAAAAAAGAAGAAAGTGGAATTAAGCTTTAATTACATGACACATAAATTAATAGAGTTATACCATGCATCATACAATATTAACTAAATTTGATAATTTGAAGAAAATTTTTATTCTGTTTATACAAATAATAAAATTGCCATTTTTTTCTCTCTCCACTAACAAACACAAAGGACAATGTATGTTTTGGGTTTGTTTCTCAGTAAGGTTTTATCTTGATAATGAAAAAATATATAAATATAAACTTACAATATATTCAAGGTATTTCCCTTATTGCACAAAAACAGGTACATGGGATACTGTAGTTAAACAGAATAAAGTACATGATCATGATAAAGTAACTAAAAGCCGATTTAACCTGCCTCCCACTGCCTTACCCTGCCACCCACTGCCTTAACCTGCCTACCACTGTGTTAACCTGCCTCCCGTCCTGTGTTTACCCTGCCTCCCACTGCCTTACACTGCCTCCCACTGCCCTTAAACCTGCCTCCCGTCCAGTGTTAACCTGCCTCCCGTCCTGTGTTACCCTGCCACCTACTGCCTTAACCTGCCTCCCACTGTGTTAACCTGCCTCCCGTCCTGTGTTACCCTGCCTCCCACTGCCTTACCCTGGCTCCCACTGCCTTAACCTGCCTCCCGTCCTGTGCTAACCTGCCTCCCCGTCCTGTGTTACCCTGCCACCCACTGCCTTAACCTGCCTCCCACTGTGTTAACCTGCCTCCCGTCCTGTGTTACCCTGCCTCCCACTGCCTTACCCTGGCTCCCACTGCCTTAACCTGCCTACCACTGTGTTAACCTGCCTCCCGTCCTGTGTTACCCTGCCACCCACTGCCTTAACCTGCCTCCCACTGTGTTAACCTGCCTCCCGTCCTGGGTTATCCTGCCACCCACTGCCTTACCCTGGCTCCCACTGCCTTAACCTGCCTCCCGTCCTGTGTTTACCCTGCCACCCACTGCCTTAACCTGCCTCCCACTGTGTTAACCTGCCTCCCGTCCTGTGTTACCCTGCCTCCCACTGCCTTACCCTGGCTCCCACTGCCTTAACCACTACAGCACCAGGACGACGGTACAGTGGTATGTACAGTGGGACGTACGGTACAGGCTACTAGTAGCAATTTTTTGGGGGACTGAGTCCTTGACTTGGGGGGGCTAAGTCCCCCTTAGCCCCCCCGCGGTGACACCACTGCATATTGGCTTGTAAAATGTTTACTCCACGAATGGGGGCAAGGTCTAGAGTGCATATTGGCTTGTAAAATGTTTACTCTGCGAATGGGGGCAAGGACTCCGTAGTAGGGTACGCCGTAGGTTCAATGAAAAGTGAAATATAGATTATTTCGTATTTGGCAAGGTGTTTTTCTTATGTAAAATTGAATTTTATAAGGGTGGTTTGTACTCTTCAACTTTTTTGGTTTGAGCACTTCTTGCTATGCAAAAATGGACTTTTATATTTATATGCAAAACATAGCTTAAAGTGCGATTTTGCATAGTAAGATTGCTCAAATACAAAAATGGAATTAGAGAAAATCGTCTTAGAATTCTATTATTACCTACGAAATTGGCATGCCAAAGTTGAGAAAAAGAATTTTTGTTATAACGGCGTACCCTAACCAGGGTACCAAAATAGTTGGATTGGGTTACGATGGGAGGAAGGACAAGACCAGGGCGATGGTGCCCGACAGCTATGGGAAACTGCAACCAAGGTTGATCAGGGAGGACATGTGTCAGTGACAGAGGAGCCATCTGGAAGCTACCTTTAGTACTTTGTACCAGAGGACCCGGTGCCACCTGAGAAGCCTGCGTTCAAGGTGGCTCAGGCTCTCTATGATCTGCTGGTGACATACGACTCCACCGACTCACTGATCGTACTGCAAGGTGACTCAACTAGGGCCAACACGGGGTTGGAAGGGTGGTACTCACGCCCATTTGGAGAAGATGCTGGGACGCAAGCTCTTCTGGAGTATATGCGTGTTGCACACAAACGAGTTGCCCCCTGCGCCACCTTATCACCAGCATCGACGGCCTACTCATCTTCACGGGTCTAGTGTGCAGTCTGCTGTCCAGAGTGAATGAGATGCAGTACAACGCAGAGTTCAGAGGAGTGCCAGGCGGTGAAGATCTCACGGAGATACCGGAGTATATCCTGGTCAACATGTCCACTGACCAGCAGGTCTCCTACCAGCTGGTCCAGGCTGTGAAGCGGGGCGTTCTCCCGTCCGAGCTGCAGGAGATCAAGTGTGGCAAGGTGTCCCACTCCAATGAACTCACCACAGCCCAGTCGCTCGTGTACATGTGGACCAAAAGCATGGACTGACTGGCAAAGAACTGAACACCCTGGAAATCCTAGTCAAGTACTGCCTGCAGGTGTACTTCAAACTCTACTACGACATCAAGGTTCACCACAGACTAGAGGACGGCCCCAAGCACATCCTCATGCAGCTCAGAGTGATGAGGTCGCAGCCCAAAAAAGTCCAAACAGCTGTGACCTTCTACGTGCGGACAGGAGCATGGTTCGCACACTCAGAATGTATCCTCCTCTCGCTGATGGCGAGTCAGAGTGAGGACGACCGCAGGTTCGCCGTGACCCAGATTTTGAAGCTGAGGGCTGGCGAGGAGTATGGGGACACCAGTGTAAGATCTCGCATCACACCCAAGCTGAACTTGTCAGCCACCAGCTTGCAGACACTGATCAGCTGGCAGCCTGGCCAGGTGCACGAGCCGGCATTCACCTGTTCACTGTCGGGGATCAGATCCAGGAGATCCTGGTTAAGCCGTACGAGGTTCCGGACTTCTCTATCCACACTCAGAGCACCGAAAGAGTCCGTGAAGCAGGTGACAGAGGCTGCGGCAGCAGTGGTGGGGCAGCAGGCCAGAGACGGGTTCATCCGGGCTCGGGCCCACCCCGGGAGACCATGCCCTGCTTCAGGTCTAAGAAGGACATGATGGACACGTTCTAGGCCAACGTAGAGGCTGTGACACTGTGATGTAGTGCCTGATGAACCAACTGATCAGAAAGAGCTTACCACGCTAGTCATTTGGAACTCATATTGGTGCATGATGCAATACACAGGACCAACCGGACAATGCGTACTCTGTGGATATGTGATATGCATGCCTCCTAATACACACTTATTGTTATATGGCAGCTGCGCCACGATGTGGCAACAGTGCACTGCCCTCCAGGCATCCATGTAACTCAGTCGCTCCCCTGTCGTCTGGTCGCCAACACCAGCCCTCCGCTGGTGTGATCAGACCTATCTCTTGTTCTTGGAATAAACTACCTACGGAAGATTGCTCGCTTCTCTTCTTGGATAACCTCCCCTCAACCACTCCGGCTCATCACTGCAACTAACGAGCACCATGGCGCACTGATAGACAAGAACACAGAGACGAGGCGCGACTCCCGCCATTTCCACATGACCACCGCCTTGACTTCACGTCCACGAGGCATCTCTCCACCGAACCACGCTTCCTCCCTGGATTACTTCACCAGCGACGTGTGCTCGTGTGCCTATGAACAGACGTAAGGCGTGTGGACTGCTGCGTATGACGGTAGGGTCAACCGGTGTATTATAAGTGCTGTGTGTTTTTTCAGTGTGCGTTTTTGTACCGGGGTCCTGTTGGTTGTTTATCAGCTCGCCGCTTTGAAACGACTGACCTTGAAACAGGTGCGGGGCGGGTTGGCTAGTAGACCCCCCCTTTCTCACCCCCCCGCTCCAACGCCCACACACACACACACACGCACCAAAACCACCCCACACACACACACACAGCACCCAAAAATCCCCAACCCACAATTCCCGTTTTGACCACGAT
>JACEEZ010010862.1:0-36440 GCA_016584305.1 Chionoecetes opilio
ACAACCCATGCCCAGCCACCCCAAAACCCCCCCAAAAATCCCCTCCCAGCCCACCCCCATACCCCCACCCCCCCTCCCATAGCCACACCACATCACACATCACTGCCAGCCACACCCCCCAATCACTGCCAGCCACACCACATCACACATCACTGCAGCCACACCACCCATATCACTCCCAGCCACACCACATCACACATCACTGCCAGCCACACCAAACATCACACATCACTGCCAGCCACACCACCCATATCACTCCCGCCACACCACAATCACACATCACTGCCGGGCCACACAACCCATATCACTGCCAGACACCCCTTATCACACATCACTGCCAGCCACACCACCCATATCACTCCAGCCACACCACATCACACATCACTGCCAGCCACACCACCCAAAATCACTGCCGGTTTAGGGAACTGTCGCCGATGGGAACTGTCGCCGAAGCATCAAACGAGAACTGTCGCCGAGGGTGGAACGCTCGCCGACGCGGAAATTCTCGGCGACAGTTCCATTTGGAATAGATGTAAAGGAAGAGTAAGGGTTTATGAAACTGTCTTCTATGAAGAGTCTGCCCCAAACCAGACGAAGCCCATGCTCGGGCAAGTCTAGGTGCTTCAAATGGGACATTTCTACAGCTTGACGCGCTCAGTGCCGTAGAGCTCTCCTCCCTGCCGTTTTCTTTTTTACTATCTAAGGCTTTTTTCTGTTTATTTAAAGGATTTTTCTTACTATTGCGGGTTTGTAATTAGTATTCCCAAGGATCTTTCTTTGTATGAGAGACTTATATTATCATTATCTGGCCTTTCTGTGTACAAACTCAGCCAGTGATGCCCCCTAGTTTGAAGCGATACTCAGGGTAGAGGTCCCAAGAAGAAGAGATCACGCCATGGTGGCGTGTGGAGGAATTTATGGCGGAAATTAATATATCTTCCTATACCGCCCCATCCTTTCCTCCCTAGTATATTGAATATTTTATTGTCGGCTATAAGGGTTGGGTTAGATGAGATTGGGGTATTATTTAGTAAGTTGATATCAAAAAGAATAACTAGCACTACTTCAAAGTGTGTGGAGGCGGCGGTGATGAGGCCGGGTTAACGGGGAGGGGGTGACCTACGCCCCCCGTTGCCCACAACCCTTTGAGTCAAGAACATAAGGAAACTACAAGGGGGGCCGTATTCTGACGTACACGTGGTAGTTCCTTCAACACATTGTACATTACCTACATCCACCTTTCATCCCAAGTACTTTTTTCGAAGACAACAATATATTCTTTCTGATTTGTCTGGCCTCTGTCATTAATGTTGTAGATGTCAGTGACCACCAGAATTTGTAATTGAATGGTGGCCAACTCAGTGTTGCCAACTATCTAACATAAATAAAAGACAGAATCCGCATGGAAATAGGACAATTTAGTGAAAAAAGGAGTCAATCATACCACTCATTACTATAACCATAATTTATACCAAATACCTATACCCTTAATTACCACTCATTACTCACAACATCCATAACTTTTACTAGAGAGCTACCTAGCCAGATAATGATCCCATATAAGTCCCCATACAAAGAAAGATCCTTGTAATAATAATTATAATCCTTCAATAGTAAGAAAAATGCTTGTAAATAATAGTAATAAGCCTTTGATAGAAACACAAGAACGGCAGACATGACAGCTCGACGTTTACTGAAGCACATTAAGGGAAGTTGTAGAAATGCTAGACTTGCCCCCAACACACCTGCGCTGCGCATCGTAATTTTCCTGTGAGGACTATAAGCCTTTTAAGGGTTTAAGTTAATTAGGTGAGATGTTGGGATTTTTTAGTAAGTTGATATCGAAAAGAAAATTTTGGCACTACTTTTACTGCGTTCAGCGGTGCGGAGGAGTGCTTATCGGGGAGGGGGGGTGGCGACACCCACAACTAAAACATGTATAACAACAAAAGGAAACTACAAGAGGCCGGTATAGTCTTACACGTGGTAATTCCTTCAACACATGTAGGTCATTACCTACATCCACCTTTCTTTCCCTATGCCTATTTGCGAAGACAACATATTCGCTTCGAGGATGCTTGCAAGTCACTTAGATGCCAGTGACCACCAAATTTTTAATTGAATGGTGGTCAACTGTACTATATATTATATATAATTTTAAACACAGGTGAGAGCCTAAAATAATTTTCAATTCAGGAGGTGGAGGAGGATCCTGGAGAAGGGAAGTATGAGATATTGAAGATTATGAATATAAGAATCTCTCTTCTCTCTCTCTCTCTCTCTCTCTCTCTTCCCCTCTCTCTCTCCTTCTCCCCTCCTTCCCCTTCTCATCCCCTCCCTCTCTCTTCTCTCTCCCCTCTCTCTCTCCATCTCTCTCTCTCTCTCTCTCTCCCCTCTCTCCTCACTCACACATGCACCCATATTCATGCATGTTTTAGCCCTACTCAATTTCATTTACATCATTAAGGCCGGCCCAAATGACTTAAAAAGAGATGTTTACAAAATGCCGCTATATTGCCAACCCCCATAAATAATATATGTATATATAAAATATATTTTAAAATATATATATATATTAAAATATATATATAAATATATATATATAAGATATGTATATATATATATATAGTATATATTATATATTATATATATAATATATAATATATATATATATAATATATATAATATAAAATATTATATACACACCAGACCCCTTCTGGAAATCCTTTTTTGATTATTTATCGACCCCAAAGCATTTATTATGATTATATAAATAACCTCAAAAAAAATAAATACAGTAGCTACTGGGCAAGTGGGCTAGCTAAGTATCTATTAATGAGATGCTGGTGCAACCTGGAGAGGGGCACAGCTGAGTATGGAGGGTCACACTATTCTTCCGCCAATATCATGGGGAATACATGCATATTTGTGCAGACAGTTTTAACAATGGGAAAACCATTGAAAAGCTCATATATATTTGTTCGTGGCTCCCATTTCTCTGTCTCGATAAAGGATGAAATAAAGGAAAGGGGCGGAATGAGGGAAGGAGAGAAAAAAGGCGAGGGAGGTGAAGCCTGTCAACCGTCTAGTATTCTTCCGCGCTTTAATTTTTAAAGGGGGCGGCGTCAGCTGTAGGGTGGACAACTTTTACATGTATATTTCTCCCATTGAAAAACCCTTTGATAGTTCAAGTAATTGCTGGAAGGCTCATATATAAAAAATAATTAAATAAATAAATAAATAAAATATATTTAAAAAGAAGAAGAGAGGGGAGGAGAGAGAGAGGAGAGAAGAGAGAGGGGAGGATACACACACACACTTTGGTTCGTTCACTACCGAGAAGTCCCGGGTTCGATCCCCGGGTGGGCGGAAACAGATTCCTTAAACATCATGTTTCCTTAAAAACCCGAGCCCTGTCCACCCAGCAGTGAATGGGTACCGGGTGTTTAGCCGAGGTTTGGTGACCTGCTCTCCGGGGTGCTGGCTTCGGCCAAAACTAACCACAAGGATGAATGATAAAATGTTGATATGGAGACGGGGCCATACGAGCATCGCTCTGGCCCTGTAAAATACTAGATGAATACTACCGTAGATAACAGTTAAGTCCCCCAGGGCAACTTTTTTTTTTCTGTTTACAGACGTGTGGGGGGCGTTACTACTTACATTTCTACATCCATGATTTCAGGAAAATTAGAAGGGGCTACTAGAGAGTCTGTGTCATTTTGTGTCTTCATCTGTGTCATATTATGGCTATAAATGAACAAATTACAAAAATATCTACAAAGTGGCTATCAACAGTAGGTCGCCATCTAGTTTTTTATTTACTGAGTGTCCTACCGGGTGTCGTCGTCGCCCGAAAAAAAATGCGTAGCGAATTTGAAACCGTCTATACTTGCAGCTACAAAGCATTAAACAACGCTGAAACAGGGTAGATTATACAGTCCATGATATAAACTACTAGCTGTGTATCATCTTCGTGGCACATGAAATCAGTAGTGAGGCTATAATTCGTAATATTTGGCGCCTGGCGACATCACTGCAGGTGCGACTTTACTGTTATCTACGGTAAAATTACACACATACACCAGACCCCTACAGAAAACCAGTTTTGGTTTATCGACCCCCAAGCATTTATCAAAGATTACATAAATAAAAATCAAATTAAAAAAAATACGTACTACTACCGTAGATAACACTAAAAGGCGCCACCTGCACTAATGTCGCCAGGCGCCATATATTACGAATTATAGCATCTCTATTGATTTGTATGTGCCACTGAAGATGATACACAGTAGTTTATATAAATGTATAATCTACCCTGTTTCAGCATTGTTTTATGAATTGTAACTGCAAGTATATACCGGTTTAAAATTTCGCTACTCGTTTTTTTTCTTCGGGCAACACGACGGTGGGAGGACACTCCCCGTGGGAAATCCTCCCAGTGGGGGGGGAATGGGCGGGAACAATATTCTAAATATTCTTCCCCCGCTAATCTCTAAGGAGGCAGCGTCCGCTGTTAGGGTTTAGACAACTTTACATGTATATTTCTCCCATTGAAAGCCTTTGATAGTTCAAATAATTGCTGGAAGCTCATATATATTTGTTCGTTGCTCCTATGTGTCTGTCTCGATCAATGATGAAATAGAGGAGGAAATGATGGAATGAGAGAAGGAACCAAGTAAGGAGAGGGAGGTGAAGGTGTCTTCAAGACACCTAGGGCCGTACTATTGCGATCGCCTTGGGCGTCGCTTGCGATGTTTGCGCCAAGGTCAAGTCTCCAAGGGGGGGCGGAGTCAGGAGAAGGGTGTTGACAAACTTTAACAAGTATATTTCTCCCACTGAACCCTTTTGGGATAGTTCAGTTATTGCTGGTTATCCCAGCAAACCCACCCACCGGCGGGCCGACGTAGGCCGAAAAGAGCGGCGAACGGCGGCCGCCGGCGGCAATTTACCTCCGTCAGCCCCCCGGAGGCCCGCTGGTGTATTTTCAGACGGGATAATTTACTATGTTGAAAATTAATGTACAGAATTTCAAGAATTGAATATTTCTATGTGTAAACATTTTGAAACAACAGTTATATGATTATCTTGGTGTAGTATTGCATCAGTAGTGACAAGCAGGGGCAACTTGACGTCAATCCTCCGAGGCCCGTTGGGCGCTGGTACGATTTGTAAGTGGGAAATATTCATTCATATTATTATTAACTCAGTAATATACATATTTATCTCAATATCGGTACATCACTATTATTAGGCCTGTTCAAGCTATTAAAAAAATTTATAAAAGTTTTTATAATAGTTTATAGAAATTATCAATATCAGTTTTATTTTCCCAAAAATTTGCAGCATTATCAGGAACACCCAGAATACATAGAAATAAAGATGAATACTACATAGGAAGGAGTTTTACATGGAAAAAGGTTATCAGTTTGTCTGTGTGTGTAGCTAGTATCATTTTAAAAAATAACACTTGATTAACCGCGGCGAAGATTATTACGGAATAGGCCTAATACAAGGTCATATTTTCCCTTATTTCAATAACTTCCAACATATTATCAACACATATAATACTCAACGGTACACCTAATAAGGAATAAAGTAGATGATGGGGTTAACATATGAATAATATCATGATTTAGAATAGAATATTATTTGAAATCTTTTTCCCCGCTATCAATGTACTAAACTGCCAGACGTACGATAGCCCATTACAAAGGGTTTAAAACCCACAAAGGCCTTAAATTGTCACCCTTAACCAGTCCCATAACATAATGAGAACTTAGTTATAACATGTTTTCGCTCCTTCATTATATCGAAATAGACTGAATAATATAAGTAATTGCAGTACGACACGTTTTTTGGGAAATTTCCCTTGACGCGCCTGGCGCTGTGCTGAGTGAAAAAATCGGGTTTATTTGGGAAAACGCAGGGGGGAATGTATTATGTTGTTCTCCGAACCCTATACCCTTTCTGCATGGCTGTTCACGCCGTTCTGTTCCACTACCCCAACATGTAAACTCAAAAACAAAAAATTTTTTTGTACTTTAAAAAAACAATGTCCGTGAAATTATGATCCTAAATCCCCTTTTTTCATCGTTTTACTGGAAAAACGACACAGGAATATTTCGGTTACATTTTCTAGCATAGTGCATTAATAAGTTTTTATAAGTGTTGAACAGCCCTTAGTCTTTTTAATGGGCTAATGGGTTGTGCAAACCCCCTTAAAAAACTTTACTAATCGCAATATACTTACAAATATAACCATACTATTCCTCAATCATTAAAATTAAAGCCAAATGGTCATATGCCCCACGGCGGGGCCCCGGGAGCGGCCCGCCGGTGAGGGGGGGGGGGGCCCCTTTAGCAAATTCCACCCCTACGTCGTCACTTCCCTCGGGCCGCCGATAAAACATAGGGGGGCCTCCGGAGGCCCTCCGTTTTGTGTTTGCTGGGATGTAATCCCTGAATGCAGAAACATGATTAAAAGCTTTTTAAAATGATATATTGGGTACTGTAATATCAAGATCAAGAACTAGAACTGTCGCCGACAATTGGAACTCCCCCCGACGTGAGAAATTGGAACAGTCGCCGATATCGGGACATTTCCTATCGGCGACAGTTCCCAGGTACCTCACTGCCAGCCACACCACTGCCAGTAAACATATGGACTTTTGCTTGCAAAGTTTACTAACACTAAATTAAATTTAGTGTTAGTAAACTTTGCAAGCAAAAGTCCATATGTGTATTTGAATGAGCTGTTTATTTTCTTGTGTTCATATTGATGCCCGGTATTTTAGAATGGCATTTATTCTTCCATTGAAAGCTATTTTTTGTTTTGCAAAGAGGATATATTTTTATTGTATGCCCAAATTTAGAATCCTGCAAATCAAAATAGATCAAAAAATAGCAGGAAGTTTTCACTATATACATGTCATTAGCAAGCACAAAGAAATACATTTAATACTAATGTACGATAAAAAGGACGATAACCTTTAGGAGGCTGTACGATAATTCAACTGAAAAAAACATAATTTTAAAGGATCAGTACGAAAATTTCCCCAACTGCAAGCATGGCAGCACCCGGGAGGGCGGGAAGCCCCCCACACCAAGACCAAGACACCACCCTCAAGCCTTCTTGCCTTCCTCAAGAACACAGGTCAGCTGTGCCTTCCTGAGGAGGACAGGTAAACTACCACGCCGTTATAGCGTCATAGGACATCAGGGCTCATAGGAGCCATCCTGGAAGCCCCCCACCCCTAAACAACAACTTTGGCGCCAAAAACCACAAGGAAAGGGACCGCCAAGCCGAGCTTGACAACAGCACCACCAAGAAAACCCTGCAAAGAGGAGGCCACCACTACTACTACTACTACTACTACTACTGCCCTCCTTTGCCACCGCCATGGGTCAATACCGCACAGACTCTTCCCCGCACCCATGGATAAGACAAAAGTCTTAGGCGTCTTGGATGTCGCCCTCACCCGCCTGAGGCTGGGCCCAACAACACTCAGGCACACCTGCACCGCCTGCACCTCACCCCCCGACCCGCACTCCCCCTGCTGCAGGAACGCCCCGGAGTCCATTGGCCACTCCCTGCTGCAGTGTCCTCGCTTCCACTCCCACCGACAACTTCTACGTGGTCACCTCATCGCCCTAAAAGTGACCACCTTTGACCTGACCACCCTGCGGGCCCGGGCCGCTGCCGTCCACCCATCACGACCCCCCGCTGTCCTCCGCCTCACCTGTGCCTTCCTGAGCAAGACAAATTCAACTCTCCAGACTGTGATTACTTCACGGCTGTACACCAGGGCGATATCCTCCACACAGACATCACGGGGAAATAATGCATGTTTTATCGGGACTGATGACATTTTCAGAAATCGGCTAGTTTATATAACCTTAATTGCAATTAACATTTATAGATTGTGCTGACATCAGAGTTTGACTAGTGATTAACTAGCACGCTTCATTAGTTCGGAAGGACAAATCAAAAGAGACGTCATCAAAGGAACAGTTTAAGATCTAAATATACCCTATAGACCCTTCTAAACCCCCCCGCCAGGCCGTTCTGGAATCCGTGCCGGAAAATAATCTCTGTTCCGGTTATTGTATGGCCCGCCTGCTGAGCGGCGTCTGGGCTAATAGTTAACGGGTTTTCTCATAAGTTTAGGGTTAAATGCTAGAGTCCTTTCCCGCCCTTTTAGTGGTTTTATTTCCTCCAGACCTTCACAGATGCCTTCAGATACTCTAACACGTAATTATAGAATGGGGGAGCGATGCCCCCTTCAACCCCCTTTCCCCCCCCTAAATGACCCCCCGGGAAAACCCCCAAAATAATTTTAACTAACATAACCTTACAAATAACCTCCTAACGAGCCCTAAGGGCGGGGAAGGACTTACATTTTTTTGGTAATAATGGACGAGGACTTCGCGGTGTTTTCAGAGACACCGACTATTTTGTACTGGCCTTTACGATAGGGCTTTTTCTAATGGAGATAGTTTTATTTTGCGAAAACCCCATAATTTTTTTTTTTTTTAAATCAACGCCGAATTTTATGGAACCATTTCCATTAAAAACACTGAATCTCCATCAGAAAAAGCACTAAAATTTGGGCCCGGGGAAAAAAATTTTGTCAGGGTCTTATAGGTTTTAATGAAACCTAACCTAACCTTAAAGGTTTTAAAAAACATAAGAACATAAGAAAATAAGGAAGCTACAAGGGGCCCGCGAGGCCTACACGTGGTAGTTCCTGTCACCTAAAAACTACCTACATCCACCTTTCATCCCCATCCATGAACCTATCCAGCTCCCTTTAAAGCTCCTAATGACTCAGCACTAACTACTGTCTACTGAGACCATGCCAGTCATTCACCACCCTATTTGTGAACCAGTTTTTCCCTATTTCCTTTCTAAATCTTCGCTTTTCCAGCTTGAATCTGTTATTCTTGTTCTACCGGGTTAAAAGCCGTAAGAACTTTCCTACCTCCCCTTTTATTAAACCCCTTTATCCACTTATAAACTTCTATCAGATCCCCCCTTTAAACTCTGCGTCTCTCAAGTGAGGTAATTTTAATAACTTCAATTCCTCTCATAACTAAAGTTACGCATCCCTTGTATCATTTTGGTCATCCTTCTCTGCCTGTTTCTAACAACACTATATTCATCCGTAATATGGAGACCAAAACTGAACTGCATAGTCTAGGTGAGGCCTGACTAGAGCCAGATAAAGCTTTAGAATAACTCCGCACTTTACTTTTAACACTTCTGGTAATGAATCCTAATACTCTATTAGCTCTATTTCTGGCCTCAATACATTGTTTCCCAGGTCGGAGGTCTGGGTCACCCTCACCCAAGATCTTTTTCACCTTTGATCTTTTCAGCGATACAAATTTCTTATGGTGTATCTATTACCAGGGTTTTTTCTACCCAAAATTCATAACGCTACATTTATCAATATTAATTCCCCTCTGCCATCTGACTGCCCACTCGTTAAAATTTATCTAAGTCTCGAGTGTTTAAAAGAAACCTAACCTAACCTTATAGGTTTTAATGAAACCTAACCAACCTAACTTTATAGGTTTTTAAAGAAAAACCCAAACCCTAACCTTATAGGTTTTTAAAGAAACCTAACCTAACCTTATAGGTTTAATGAAACCTAACCAACCTTAACCACAAAGTATACCTAACCTAATCTTATAGGTTTCATTTTATTCGGTGATTATTTTTTTTAAATTGTTTTTATTTATTTTGTGAGGGGAGAGAGCCAGCCCGCCCCTCTCTCTCACTCCCCCATTATTTTGCCCCATTACCCATTATTGGTTGTGCCTGATGTGCAAGGCTTAGCTACACTTGCTGCCCTTGAAGGTCACTAGCCACTCAAAACTCCACTCTCCACCCTGTAGAGTGGTGGCGTGAGGTTCCTGTGCTGGCCTTAAATCCTTGGCTGCAAACACTGGCTGGGTGTTAGCTGGAGGTGAAGCAGGGAAACACCCTTCAAGGAAACACTTGCCTGCTTGTGTGCTGACGGCCACCAATGTTACAGGTGCTGAGGTGAAGAGTCCAGGTCGGCGCCCACGCCAGACTCCTCTCGGGCCCCCCTTGTATTAGGGAACGTTAGCCAAAGTAACAGTTTACCAAGAGGTTTGAAGGTTAGTAGAAGACTTAAAATGACAAAAGATTTGTCCTTCATAAGGTAGTAAAACGAGATAGGGCAGGCTTGATACAGCAAACCTTAACCCCATGATAATACATATAAAAGAAAAAAAATACTACGGCAGTGCGAGGCTGAGCGGGAGTTTGCGGGGCGAGCCGGGAGGGGCGGGGGGGCCGTCCACAAACCCGTAAAACAACAATGCTTTCCCCCAAGACCGAGTGCCAGATTAACTCAAAACATCAAAACTATTCAGGCAATAAAATTTGGTCCTTGAAATCAGTGGAGCACAGCCAGGTGATGGCGTGACCAGCAGGTAATAAATGATCAAGCCATTGCTATCCTAGATCTTTGTTAATGGTGTTCCGGAACAACATACACATAGAGGACAGGATTTTGTTTTTTAACAAGAGAACAGGAGAGGTAACAGTCATGATTTTCACCCATTTCTAGAGGGTAACGGCAGGCCCGGGTTAAGACCCCTGGAGGCCCTAAGCACCTAAAAGGTCTCGCTGCCCCCATAGACATGTAATTTAAAATGTAAACAATAATAAACCCTTAAAAAAAAAAATAGTTCTTCAAAATGCAAACCAAAACGAACAGTAAGATGGAAAATAATGTTTATTTTTGTAGACTTGCACTTTATTTATATTTGAAAAGTTTTTCCTACTTTTTTTTAATTGCCAAGTCTTTGAGAGATCCTCAAATTGATCTTACGTAACACATCTAATATACTATAGGAGTAGCCGCGTGTCTGTCTGTCTGTCTGTCTGTCTGTTTTGGGTAGCCGAAACTATAAACTCAATTTTGATGAGAGTAGGCTCAAAATATGGCAAATACATTGTAGGTGGTAAGCGGCTTGGTCCCATGGCCATGGAATAATTTGAAGGGTGTTTTGGGGTACAAACACTTTTAAGGGTATTAGTTACATGAAGAATCCTGCGCTAACGCCTTGCCGCGTTTCACTATCTCCGTTAGACTCCTGGACTCACCGCTTTTTTGCGGTTGTTGTGGTAAACGCCTTGCCGCGTTTCACTAACTCCGTAGACTCCTGGACTCACCGCTTGTGTGGGTGTTGTGGTAATGCCTTGCAGCATTGTAATGCCCATTATTCGGGAGATGATAGTATGAGCAATTATCATCATAAAAATTTCCCCAGTTGTCTTGTACGTAATTCTTTGTTTTAGTTTCACGGGTGACTCATCACCTCAAATGCTAAACCGCCATTTTTGTTTCTATTTCTTTCCTTTGTCGCCATTTTCTCATTCCTTCTTTCACTTCCTCTTTTCCCGACACCCCGTGTGCGAGGAAAATTAGTGGGACAATTATTCTGCGTCAGTGATACTAATGATGTCAGTTCTTTTTATCTTTTGCCAGCCATCTGGTCAGACAAGGAACTCTCCCAGAGTCTTAACGCCCTTCAAAATAATCCCTATCGTTATCGGTTATGGTCATATAGGGGGGCGTTATAGTAAGGACCCCCGCTAAAATTAAACCCCACCAAAAATCTTAAGCAAGACTTAAAATACCACTCGCTCTGAAAAAAGGTGTTGGGATTGTCGATTTTAATTTGAAAAAACCCAAACCCCCCCCCCCTTCGTGAACATTAGTTTAAGTTTATTAAATTTTCTAAAAAAGAAAACTGGTTGGTATTAGGGGGGCCTCTTCGGGGTTTACGCGGGGGTTTTCTTTATTTAAATAGTTTTTCCTTTGGAAAAAATTGGTTCTTAAGGTCCCCAGCAGGTTTTCCAAAACCCAAGTTCTTTTTTCTTGGCGCGGGTTTTCGTAGGGCACGCAGCTTCCCTCTCCACCTTAAAGGGTAAGATATCCGCCCCGGGGCTCCGGTTTTTGCCCCCCTAGATTTTTCATCTAATTTCTTAAAAATTTAATAGGTACGGGTTCAGTGTCAAAGGCATAGATATTCCCCCCAAATCCTTAAAAAGCCATATTAACGAGTTTTCCCCTCTAAAACTCTTAAAAGGCCGCCCGTGTAGCCTTCGGGAAACCCACATGGTTTTACGGGAACACACACAAAAATACTTTTCGCCATATTTTTTCCCTTTTACTGATACCAAATTTCCATGTGTGATTTATAAATTTTAAAGTTAGTTATAGTGTTAGGGCAATCCCCGAATAGAATTCTAGTGAAGGGGGGTTTATGCTCAGAAGATTTTTATCTTTTCAAAGGAAAAATTTCCTGGGTTTCAGAGCGTGAAGTCGCTTTTTTTATGTCAGAGTAGATTTTCTCGATATAGTGTTAACCCTTATATTTTGAAGATGTCTCAAGGGGAAAAGATTTTACCGTTTTTACAAAATAAATAGGTTTTCATTTACAAATATTTTCTTTTTGTTATTATAAAAACCCCAGGTGATTATTCTGAGTGGGGGAAAAAAAATTTTTCCCCAAAATTTCCCCAAAAGGGAGTTAAGCCTTTACTAGGTAAAACCCCCTTAGTACCGCCCAAACGACCCCAAAGGGATAAATCTAGTAAATTTTAAAATCTAACGTGCCCCGGGGGGAATCATAGCGAAATACCGTGGGGGGGTGGCAGCTAAATCTCAAACCCTAAAATTATTTCCCCCCCCAAAGGGTATACCCCCTTTTTCATTTACTCTCCGTAGTAAAGAAGTGGTCACACTACAACCCGATAGTGAAGCAGAAATTTAAATTTAAATCTCCCGTCAAGTTTAATTTCATTTATCAAATCACCCCCAAAATAAATCATTCAAAAAACGTTAAACGGTTAATCCCCCAGACCATTCCCCCAAAATTTCCATCAACACACTGGGACAGCGGTGGGATGCACAGGACCTTGAAGTCGGGTCCTCTCGCCCTTTTGTGTAAAGGGACCCCCTTGAGTTGGCCCACGTTTTTTGCAGCCGTGCCAAATCCCCAATAAAAAAAAGGGGTTTACCCCACCTCCACTGGACCAAAAACCCCTTATTTCGCTTTCTTTTCTCGTCATGCCCTAGGCTTGTTGGAGCGTTTAAACCCGAAGTCGAGGGGAGAAAAAGATGACATGGGCGTGGCTCACGCCAAATTTTCCCCCGAGACGCATCTGAAAATGTGCGTGGGTTTCCCGGGGGACGCCCGGGAACAAAAAAGGGGGAAAAAAAATAAAAGTGGGGGAAGGTGGGGAGCACTGGTATGGGTCAGAAAAGAGCCCACAATACCAGGCCGTCCCCTTTAAACTAATTTTGAAATGGGATGGGGTTTTTTGGGGTGGTGGAAGAAAGTTTGGGGGGGAAAGCTCATACGTGGTAGAAAATTTTTACGGGAAAAAAAAGTAAAAAAGAGCTGCCCAAAACAGGTTAAAGGGCCTTATTAGGGAAAGGGGAAGAGTGGTTAGTAAAAAGGGGGGGTGGAGGGGGGCCTAAAACCCGATCCGGTGGACAGCAAGGGCCCCCTCGTGTTAAAAGGGACCCCCAAAAGGGCCTCTTGGGGGAAAAAATAAAAGGGTTTTGTTTTTTTTTTTTTAAAAATATTAAGATGTGGGGGTTTTAAATGCGGGGTTTCCAAGAGGTGAGTTAGTGTCAAAATAGATGAAACTTTTTTTTTTGGTCTAGGAGATTTTCATGTTAGAATTTCGGAACCGGGGCGTATGTTTCTCACGGGCGAAGCCTGGTTCAGGGGGAGGAGTATTTTAATTCGAGATAGTGTACTACGTTTCCCTCCCCTTTAAAATAAAACCAGTTTTTCCGGGTGAGGGACTTTTAAGGACTTGTGGGGCCCCTTTACCCATTTCACCAGGGGGAAAGCGGCGTGCCCCCTTGGGGATATACTTGCACCGAGAATGCGGACTAAGTAAAGGTTGACGGTCACGTTCATTCCCAAAGGTATAAAGGTTGACTGGGATATTTCCCTTGCTTTTTGGTTTTTGGTAATCTAAACACCAAAAAGACCCCGTTTCAAAGAACAGAAAAAATTCCATTTAAAAAACCTAAATTAGTTTCCCTAAACATTTTCCCTGACGGCGTTAAAAAAAAGGAAACATGATCCCAAGTAGGGACTTTGATGCCATAGAATTTTTAAATTTTTCCCGGAGAATAGACGCGGTTGCCCCTTTTTCGGGAGAGGAAAAGTAAGGGGCAATTTTCATCATAAAAAACCGAGGGGTCTTGTACGTAATTTTGTTTTTTGTTTTACCCGGGTTTACTCTCACCTCAAATGCCCAAACCGCCATTTTGTTTCTATTTCTTTTTTTTGTCCGCCCTTTTTTTCATTCCCTTTTTTCACTTTCTCTCCCCCCACCCCCCTGTGCGAGGAAAATTAGTGGGAAAAATTAAACGGGGATCGTGATAACTAATGATGTCAGTTCTTTTTTTTCTTTTGCCCGCCATTGGTCAGACCCAAAGGAAAATCTCCCAGAGTCTAAAAATTCCCTTTAAAAAAATCCCTATCGTTATCGGTTTTTGGTCATATATGGGGGTTATAGTAAGGATCCCCGCTAAAAATTTAAAACCCACCCAAAAAATTTAAACAAGACTTCAATACCACTCGCTCGAAACCAAAGGGGTTTGGATTGTCGATATTTCATGTAAAACCCAAACCCTTTGTGAACATTTTGGTAAGATATTAAATTCTTTTACATCAAAGTAAAAATGGGTTGGGATTAGGGGGGGCCTTTCGGGGATACGCGAGTTTTTATTTCTTAAATAGTTAGTCCCGATTATAATTTGGGTTTATTTAAAAAGGGCACCAGCAGGCCCCCCCCCCAAAAAAGTTCTTTTTTCTTGGCGCGGGATTTCCGTAGGCACCGCAGTTTCCCCCTCCCCTCCCTTTAAAAGGGAAGATATCCCCCCCGACTCCGGTTTTTTTTCCCCTAGGAATTCCATCCCATTATTTCTATATAAATAATAGGTACAGTCAGTGGCATAAGGCATAGATATTCCGCCCATCCTTATAAGCGATATTAAAAGAGGGCTTTCCCCCTTTCCCCTCTTTAAGGCCGTCCGTGTGGGCCCTTTAGGAAAAACACATGGTTTTACTGTAACACACACACAATACTGGCTCGCCCCTATTCTTTTTTACTAGAACCTTTTCTTCCATTTTGATTTTTAAAAAATTAAGTTTATGTTACCTAGTTTGGGGAATGCACGAATAGAAATTCTAGTGAAGGGGGGGTTTTGCCAGAAGAGTTTTATTTATTTACCCAAGGAAGATTCCCAGGTCCCGAGCCCTGAAGTCGCATTTTTTAAAGTCAGGGGTAGAGTTTTTTCGATATTTGTTTTAACCCCTTTTATGTTTAAGATTTATTTTAAAATGAGAGAAATTACCATGTTTTTACAAAAAAATAGGATTTCATTTAAAATTAGTTCTTGTGTTATTATGAAAAAACCCGGTGGTTTTTCTGAGTTAGGAAAATAATTCCCCACACTTCCAAAAGAGTTCCGCCTTTTTTTAGGATAACCCCCCATACCGACCACGACTACAAGATCAAACTAGGATTAATATTAATCTAACGTGCCCCCGGGGTAATCATAGCGAAATACTCGTCAGGGTGGGTTTGGGAGCTAAACTCTAACCTAAAAAATTATTATCCCTCCCCCTTAAAAATATACCCCCTTGTTCAGGACCCCCGTAGTGAGAAGTGGCCCACTAAATCAGATAGTGAATCAGAAGAATAAGTTTAAAACCCCCGTCAAGTTTTAAAACATTTTTCCCAAAAAATCCCCCCAAAAAATATCATTCAAGTAACGTTGAGAGTTTTAATAACCCCCGAAAAAGTTACCCCAAAAATTTTCCCTCAAAACAGCATGTCCCCCAAAATCCGTAGACTTTTCCCCCCTCCCGCCTTTTTTGCGGTTTCTGTGGGAATGCCTTGCGCATTTTCAATAACTCCGAGACTCGGAAATCAAAAACTTGGTGCGGTTGCCCGTGGTAATGCCTTGCCGCGTGTTTTTCTAACCCGTAGACTCCTGGATCACCCCGGGTTTTCGGTTGCTGTGGTTTAAAGCCTTGCAGCATTTTCCCCTAACTCCGTAGACTCTGGACCCCACCGCTTGTTTCGGTTGTGTGGGAAAAGCCCCTTTCCAGCATGCACTAACTCCGGGAGACTCCTGGACCCCACGGTTGTGTCGGTTTTTGGGGGGAATGCCTTGCGGGATGCACTAAATCCCTAGGGCTCCCCGGGCTCACCGTTGTGTGCCGTTGCTGTGGAAGCCTTGCCAAAAACCCGGGCATAAAATCCGTTTGAATCCCGGACTCACCGCTTTTTGTGCGGTGGGTTTTGGGGAATTTGCTGGGTTTTTCCTTTATCTGCACATTTCCCTGGCCCCGATATTTTGGGTTTTTTTATCTTTTCAGGTATGAAAGTCAAGGCCTTTTTGAATACAGGACCCAGGGAAAACCCGGGGTGTTTAAAGTGATTAAAATGAATTTAAACCCTAATTTTTAGGGTTTGATCTTCTTGCCTTTTACCTTTTTGGTCTCCCAGGGGCCCCGCCTCCCTCCCCACCAGCCTTGCCTGGCCTCCTTCTAGTATTTCCCCCTTTTAGGTTTATTTTTTATTTTCCACCCTTATTTTCTAATATATTAAAAAGCCGTACCCCTTTAAAAAGTTAAATTTTAAAAGTGGTGGGGCGATGCCCCCACAAAAAACCCCCCCCCTTAAATGAACCCCCCGGAAACCCCCAAAAAAATTTTTAATAACCTAACCTTTCAAATAAAACCTTTTAAAAGAGGGCCTAAGGGCGGGGGAAAGGGCTATAATTTTTCCAGGTTTTGGTTTTGGTTATATTTGGAGGTTAGGTTAGTAATTTCTCTTATATTTTTTAATCTCTCCCCCACTTTATAATTACGTGTTAGAGGTATCTGCAGGGACCTGTGAAGGTCTGGAGGAAATAAAACCACCAATAGGGGCGGGAAAGGACTCTACCGTAGATAACAGTAAAGTCGCCAGGACAACGTTTCTTTGTTATTTACAGACGTGTGGTGGCGTAAATACTTACTTTTCTACATCCATGATTTCAGGAAAGTTAGAAGAGGCTATCTGGAAAGTCTGGTGTCATTTTGGTCTTCATCTGCGTCAAATGAACAAATTATAAAAAAAAAACCCGAGTGGCGACGTTGTTATCCCTACTACATTTAAAGTCGCCAGCAAAGGTGGGCACCAAACCGTTAATCCATTAATCGTTAATAACATTTTTTAACGATTTAACTTTTAAGTTAACTTTGGAAATCATTATCGGACAATTAATTTCCCGTTAACTCAAGTCCACTAACACAAAAATTTCATAAATTGTCATAATTGTCAAAATTTGACTTTTTGTGACTTTTTTTCTAATTTATTTTATTGCTATTATTTAACACTAGGACCAGAAGGGGGGGTAGTCAGTTCGTACACAAGTTGTTTCGGTCAATTTTTACGGTAGAGTAGTATACGGTAGCGTATTACGCATTCCTCCCCTTCCCCAAAAAACAACAAAAAACCACACACACACGGTACTCCGTAGTATAGGGGAAGCACGCTCGGTTCACAACCGAGAAGTCCCGGGTTCAAATTCGGGCGGAGCGAAGACAGACGGGCGGTCTCTTAAAACCCGAGCCTGTCCACCCAGCAGTGAATGGGTACGGGTGTTAGCCGGGGTTTTGTGACCGCCTCCCGGGGTGGTGGCTTCCCCCAACACTAACCACAAAAGCACGAAGAAAAAAATGTTGATATGGAGACGGGGCCACACGAGCGTTGCTCAGGCCCTGTAAAATACAACTAGACGAAACAACACACACACACACACACACACAATTGGGAGTGTGGTTTCTGTTTAGCTTATTTGATTCTAGGAAACATTCTCTCTGAGCTTCCACACACACACACACACACCACACACACACACACACTTGGGAATTTGGTTTCTCTTTACGGTTAATATGGACGAGAGTTTCACGTTCGTTTTCAGAGGCACAATAGGTGCTAATGGGGCTTGTTTTATTTTGCGCAAACCCCCCAAAAAAAAAAAAAATATATATATTTTGTGGTTAAGGTTAGGTTAGGTTTCTTTAAAACCTGTAAGGTTAGGTTAGGTTGGGTAAGGTTAGGTTAGGTTAGGTTTCATGAAAACATAAGGTTAGGTTTCATTTTTTTTTTCTTATTTTTTCATTTTTTTTTTTGTTTGCGCAAAATAAAACTAGCACCATTAGAACAAGCACCTATTGTAGGCCAAGAAAAAGTAGTTGGTGTCCCTGAAACGAAACGTGAAACTCTCTCCCAAATTTAAACCATGTTGTTTATAGGGAGGCGAGAGACGAGTGTTTACGTCCGCCACACTCTTCTTCCTCTTGTGACCTGCATCGCCTCTGTTCTTCCCTTGCCGCGGATACTTTTTTAATGCAGATTTGGCTTTAATTAGGAGGTTAAAGCGTGGGAATAGGTTAGGTTAGGTTAGATTTGTGAGTCAAAGGGTTTGGGGTTAGGTTAGTTTAATTGTCCATATCCTATACACTCCTTCCTATTAAAAACATCTTATATCCCCATAAGTAGTGATTTGTGACGGAAGTTCACAGAAAATGCTTATTAGAATCTATAAAGGTGAACAGAAACCACACTCCCAATTGTGTCCCCAAAATTTTACGAATGAAAGCCTCATACTGCTGTGTCTGTGCCACTGAAGATGATACACAGTAATTTATATCATGACTTTTAAAAATCTACCTTTTTCAGCGTTGTTTTATGCTTTGTAGCTGCAAGTATAGAGGGTTTTCAAATTTCACTACTCGTTTTTTTCGGGCGAAGACAACGGGGGGAGGACACTCAGAACATAAAACACTAGCTGGCGATTTTAGTGTAGGCACCCACTCGGGTGATATTTTTGTCATTTTTTCATTTATACCCCTACTATGACACAGATGAAGACACAAAATGACACAGACTCTCAGATAGCCCTTCAACTGTCCTGAAATCATGATGTAGAAATGTAAGTTTTAAAACGCCACCACACGTCTGTACATCGAAAAAGAAACCTTGTCCTGGCGACTTAAGTGTATCTACAGTAGTAGATTCGTACACCAAAAATTTGTTTCGAGTCTATAGAAACATAGTCGTTTCGTACACTCAGCTCAGAGTTGAACTTGACTACTAGAGTTACGAAACGACACCAGGTATGTACGAAAAAAAACTCAAAATCAGTGTACGAAGCAACTAAAAAAACCCTGCGTACGAAACAACTTGTGTACGAAACTCCCTGTAACTTTTTTTTTTTGGTATATATTACTCTGGGACCAGAATTCCCGATAAAATTTCGTTTTTGGGGCCCGACCACCGATATTGAGCGTATACAACGTTTTTATCGCTGTACGGGGAGTGTGGGGGCCCGTTAATACTTACTTTTCTACACCCATGATTTCAGGAAAGTTAGAAGGGGCTATCTGGAGAGTCGTGTCTTTTTGTGTCTTCATCTGTGTCATAGTAGGGCTATAATGAACACATTACAAAAATATCCCCAGAGTGGCGTTTTCCTGCATAGTTCTCATGTGTTTTGGATGGAATCTGGCACTCGTTTTTGTACGAAAGGGTTTGTTTATAGGTGTGAACTACGGTTTATAGGGAGTTTCATACACAATTTGGTTGGTACCCAGGTTTTGTTAGTTGTTTCGTACACTGATTATGAGTTTTTTCGTACATACCGGTGTCGTTCGAAAACTTAGTAGTAAAGTTCAACTCTGAGCTGAGTGTAGGGAAACGACTATGGTTTCCTATAGACTACGAAACACATTTTTGGTGTACGAATCTTACTGGTGTCGAAACAATTTGGGTGTACGAACTGACTGTTGGTAGTGGTGGTAGTAGTAGTAGTAGTAGTAGTAGTAATAGTAGTAGTAGTTTATAGAATGGTTATAATGAGAGAGAGAGAGAGAGAGAGAGAGAGAGAGAGAGAGAGAGAGAGAGAGGAGAGAGGAGAGAGAGAGGATTTATGACATATTTGTTATTAGTATTTTTTTACTTTAAAATTATTATTTTTTTCTTTTGATTTTTTTCATTTTTTTTCTTGTTTTGGTTCTTCCTTATTATTGCATTTCCTTCCTTCCTTCCTTCCTGCTTCCCTTTCCTTCCCACCCTTTCCCTTTGCTTGCTTGCTTGCTTGCTTCCTTTCTTCCTTCCCTTCCCTTTCTTCCTTCTTATTTCCTTCTTCCCTTCCTTCCTTCCTTCCCTTTCCCTTCCTACCATCCTTCCTTCCTTCTTTCCTCCATCCTTCCTTCCTTTCCCTTCTCTTCCTTCCTTCCATCCATCCCCCTTTCCCTCTTCCTTCCTTCCTTCCTCCAAATCCACCATCCATCCATCCATCCTTCCATCCTTCTTCCTTCCTTCCTTCCACCCTTTCCCCCTTCCTTCCTTCTTCCTTCCATCCATCCTTCCTTCCTTCCTTCTTCCTTCCTTCCTTCCTTCCTTCCCCCTTCACCCTTCCCACCCTTCTTTCCCATCCTTCCTTCCATCCTTCCTTCCTTCCTTCCTCTCTTGACCTTCGTCAGGAAATATTTTTTCTATTAATTATATTAGTTATTTTTTAAGTGAAAATGTGATGTCGGTGGCAAATAAGCCCTTATGGACAGGTGGGCTGGAGGGAAGCGGTAACTTGTCTGTATCCCAGGGCAGGGTTTGACCTCTGCCCCCCCCCCCCCCCCCCCCCCCCCCCCCCCCCCCCCCCCCCCTCTCTCTCTTCTTTATGTGTATGTATTGATTTAATGGAAAGTATTTACTGTATAGTTTTGTTTTTACTTATGCACTGTATGTACACATTCCTGAGCAAATTTTCAATTGAATGGGAAGAATATTCATGTTTCATATTCTGTCCTTGCCTGTTTATGAGAGAGGGGAGGGGACAGAGAGGGGAGAGAGAGAGATGAGAAAAGAGAGAGAGAGAGAGAGAGAGAGAGACGCCCGCCCCTCTCTCTCACTGCCCCATTATCTGCCCCATTACCCTTTAAATTGGCTGTGCCTGATGTGCAAGGCTTAGCTACACTTGCCTGCATTGAAGGTCACTAGCCACTCACCCACTCCACTCCTCCACCTGTAGAGTGGTGGCGTGAGGTCCTGTGCTGGCCTTTCTCCTTGGCTGCAAACAAATGGCTAGGTGTTAGCTGGAGGGGAAAAAAGGAAGCACCCTTCAAGGAAGCACTTGCCTGCTTGTGTGCTGACGGCCCCCAATGTTACGGTGCTGAGGTGAAGAGTCCAGGTGGCGCCACGCCAGGATCCTCCGGCTTCCCTTGTATTAGGGGAAAGCTTTGGGTTTATCCCCGGGGCCTCCACCGGGGTTTCCGCAGGACCAGCTGACGCCTTCCACCACAGGGGTGGTGGCAGAAGTAGTGCAGCAATGGAGGGCGTGAGGACCTACACTTGTGATGAATGTGGGAAAAGTGTGCTCCAGCAAGGCTGGCATTACTGCACACATCCTCACCCATACACGCAAGACCCGGGGTGAAGTGGGGACCCCCTGTGGCAAAGTGTTCACTGGTAAAGGTGCTCTTAGGAGCCACATGCTCACCACACTGGTGACAGAAACTTTGAGTGTCAGGAGTGTAGGAAAAACATTTACCCACAAGAGCAGTCTTAACAGCCACATTCTCACCCACACGGTGAGAGAAACTTTGAGTGTCAGAGTGTAGAAAAACATTTCCCGCAGGAGCAGTCTTAACCCACAAAATGGTCACCCACACTGGTGAGAGAAACTTTGAGTGTCAGGAGTGTAGGAAAACATTTGCCCGCAAGAACCATCTTAACACACACATGCTCACCCACACTGGTGAGAGAAACTTTGAGTGCCAGGAGTGTAGGAAAACATTTACCCACAAGAGCAGTCTTAACGCACACATGCTCACCCACACTGGTGAGAGAAACTTTGAGTGTCAGGAGTGTAGGAAAACATTTGCACACAAGAGCAATCTTAACAAACACATGCTCACCCACACTGGTGAGAGAAACTTTGAGTGTCAGGAGTGTAGGAAAACATTTACCCACAAGAGGAGTCTTAACGAACACATGCTCACCCACACTGGTGAGAGGAAGTACAAGTGTGATATTTGCGGCAAGTGTTTTCCTAGCAAGAGTCGTGTTGCCAGGCATATCCAGACACACCTGTGAGGAGGGAGTGGCTGTGTGTGGGTTGTGCTTGTGGTGGTGGGTGAGGGGCTTGCCAGGCATATCCAGACACACCTGTGAGGAGGGAGTGGCTGTGTGTGGGTTGTGCTTGTGGCGGTGGGTGAGGGGCTTGCCAGGCATATACATTATACAACGCCACTTGTGAGGTGTTGTTAAGAATATCAATAAAGCCACTTCATGAATAATTGTGTTCAATGTTTTATTTCACAGATTACAGAGGGAAAAATGAGAGAGAGGTGATAATAGGTTCAACATGCATTGCCAATGAACAGACGTAGAAGAGAAATACAATATTATTATCATTATTACTCACTCTTCCTCCTCCTCCTCTTCTTCATTGGCACTTCCTCCTCCTCTTCCTCCAGAAAGTAATATTAGTAATGAAAGAATAAATAAAACAATTTCCCCATTATGATTATTATTGTTTATATATTTTGCCCCTACAAGTTTGTTTATATGTTTATGCTTCAATGATAAAAAGTCAAGAAGTAAGAGAGAGAGAGAGAGATAATAATCAGGGGAGATTTAAAATACACATAAGCAAAGTATGTACCGCTTTTTACCCTGCGGTTTTCCCTCGCCGTAGCTCTCACTCGCGTACCTCGTTCCACGGTGACCTGCCTACCTGCCTACCTTCAAGAACCTTACCCTACCCTACCTTACCCTATCCCACCTTACCCTACCCTTATAGAAGCAAGAAGACCATTCCTTCAAATTCAGCTGCCCCATCTACTTTTTCGGATATAACGGATTATCGCATATACCGGATCACCCCCCCCAAATTGTCCCAATAGCGAGGTTTACGTGTATTGCATGGGGCCCTAGTAGTAACATTAAGCTGAAAAAAGTAAATACATAGAATACAGACACACAACTATAGGTCACTGGTTGAGATTCCCAGCCAGAAAAACAATGAAGTGCTTCCCATAAAAGTGTAGGAGTGGTAAAGTAACATTTTGTGGCAGCTTTGTGGAGACGAAGATCCCAGAGCCTGAGGCAGAAAGGCAACAACATGTTACTATAGGCAATAAAATGTTATAAAAGGCCTATATAAAAGGCTTATAAATGCACTGTTACTATAGAAACACGTCGCTCAGTCCATGAACCTGACCTGTGTGGAAGTCTGGGAGCACCACTATCACCTGCAACAACAACACTAACAACAACTACAACACATAATGGTGCCAATAATAATAGTGGCCCATCATTATAGAAGGATTGAAATGAAGAAGAAGAGTACAGTATATTGCTTTGAATGAATACTGTACATGTGTGTGTGTGTGTGTGTAATGCTTTGAATGAATACATGTGTGTGTTTAAAAAAAGTATTCCAAAAATTTGAAAAAAGACAAAAATCTATTTCTAAAAAAAACTAAAAAAGGAAAAATAAGTATTTCGAGTATTTAAAAAAAAAACTTTCAAAAAAGTATTTCAAGAAACAATTTCAAAATAGTTTATTTAAAAAAAGTATTTAAAAGTCTTATTTAAAAAAGTCAATTTCAAAAATGTCTATTGCAAAAGTATTTAAAAAAAGTTCCAAAAAATTATTTAAAAATAGTATTTCAAAAAAGTTTATTTCAAGCCTTATTGCAAAAGTATTTAAAAAAAATTTTTTGAAAGTTTAAAAAAAATAAGTATTTCAGGTCTATTTCAGCTCAATTATCTATCTAAATATCTATTTATTTTTTTTTTTTTTAAGTATTTAAAAAATTCTATTCCAAAAAAGTATTTAAAAAAAATCTTATTGCAAATGAGTCAAAAAAGTCCATTCCAAGAAAGTATTTCAAAAGCTATTTTAAAAGTCGATATCAAAAAAGTATTTAAAAAAAGTATATTATAAAAATGTATTTAAAAAAAGTATTTCGTCTATTTAAAAGTATATTTCAAAAAAGTTATTCCAAAAGTCTTTCAAAAAAGTCAAAAAAATCTTTCAAATCTTTTAAAAAGTATTTCAAAAAAGTATTTCAAAAGTCTATTTCAAAAAAAGTATTAGAAAAAAGTCCATTTAAAAAAAAATAAAAAAAGTATTTAAAAATAGTCTTATTTCAAAAATGACTAAAAAAAGTTTATTTAAAAAGCCTTTAAAAATTCTAGTTCAAAAGTCTATTTCAAAAATCTATTTCAAAAAAGGCTTTGAAAAAAGTATTTCAAAAAAAGTAAAATAAGTGGATAAAAAACTAGGGTATCGGGTAGGGTAGAAGTCAGACAAGAAATATATAGACACATTAAAATCAATCAATATCCCATCACTAATGAATAATAAAAATGGCATCAATAAAATCTAAAATAATAAAAATAAACATAAATAAGACTACCGAAATAACAAGCCCATTTTAAACTTGTCATTAAATGTCCACAAGTTCATTAAATTCTTCCGTATTAAACCATTGAATGAAACCATTATTTGATGCCTCTAACCCTCCATAACTCTCTCTTGACCCTTTCAGCCTTTTATTGACGCATTAAATCCCTAGTGTCACGCTCCCACGGGGAAAATAAAGCCCGGTTCCCCCCATCTTTTGTTTTGGGGGGTAGGGGGCCGCCGTACAACAAAAAAGACTTTCCAAAATCCCTTCCAAAAAAGTCTCCCGAAACCGCCGTCCCCCTGTAGGGGCCGGGCCGTAAAATTTTTAAAATTTCAAGTCATCCTCCCGTTTCGGCGGTGTCCGCTCGAAGGAGTTCCCAAACTGTCCCCCATTTTACCACAAATCCACTAAAGCGGTATATGGTGACTCTTTGTTGTTGTATGGGGGCCGGGAAAAAGGGGGAAAGGGGGAAACCCGGGGTTTTAAAAGAGGAAATTTTAAAACCTTTTCATTAAATTTCCACAATTTCTTTTTTTTTTTTCCGTATAAAGTTTTGATTTCTATATTTCCCTTATTAACGATTAACCCTTAACTTAAAAAATAATTTTTTAAAAAACGTAGATTTTGGGAATATGAAAAATAACACTAAAAACCGCAAAAAAACCCCTTCCCTAAACACTGCAGTAACTATCCCCAAATGATAAAAAAGGGAACAAAATATAAAATTAAAACTTAAAAAACCCTTGCACCATAAACAAAACAAAATAGATAGATTTTCCTATTTTTTAAAAGTGCCCAAATATGTTTTAGCAAATTAAACATTTTCTTTTAAAATTTAAAGGGGTTTGGGGGATGCAAACCTTTTATATACATTTTAAACCCATCACCCCAAACCCCTATTGCGCCTATATTCAGGACTAGAAAGCCTTGGGATCCACTGAACCACCATAACCCTATATTCTGATCTAAATAACCCTGTGGAAAGGCTTAAAATTTTGGGCCCGGGCCCAGCCATCAGAAAAAACACCTTATATAATGATTAAAGCATAAATCAACGTTTATGCGGGGGTTTCCCCAAGGGCCCTTGAATTTGTAAAAGCTATAAGTATTCGTTTTCCCTTTATTGGTTAAAATTTTCCCCTTTTTAAATCATGTTTTGTATGTCAAGAATTTGACCAAAACAGACAGGGCCGCTGTTTTGTAGTATTTATATACAGATTAAAGGATAAATAACAATATTCGGGGGTTCAAAAGGGCCCTTTGGTTTTTTTAAAAAGTTTATAATGTATTCGGGGTTTCCTTTTGGTGAAGATTTTTTCTTAAAAAAATCGGTTTTTAAATCTCGGGGAATTTTCCTCTACAGCCCAAGGGGCTAAACATTTTATATTTTCGTTAAGCAAAAAGGAACCCCAACCACGTGGTAGGTCTCAGGGCCCTCTTTGTAGCTTCCTTTATGTTTTTAAATGATTTGGGTTTTTTTGTGTGTACGGTGGTGTGTAGGTGTGAAACCTGTGAAACGTGTGTGTGTTTTGTGTTGTGTTTTACCTGTGTCCCGGTGTGTGTGAAAGAGAGATTTAGCGATGATAAAATTTTTTGGGACTTTTTTTGTTTCGACATACATAAAAGGTGTAGGGGATAGCGCCCCCTACCCACAAATTGGGGGGGCCCAGGTTCAAATCCCCCGGGGGCCAGCCCGGCGTGCAGCCCATCACTGTTTCACCCTTTCCCTTTTTCAGGGATGGTGGATAAATGAGTCCCTTTGGGGAAATTTGGGGGAAGGTTAAACCGTGGTAACCCGGATGTCACACTACCCTGTGCCCCGGGGGAAACCACGGGCCCCAAGGGCTGATCCCACGGAAAATGACCCGGGCCACCCGTTGCCCCATTTCCCCTTTTTACCTAATATGACCCAAATCCCCTACAGGTATTAAAGTATTAGCAGACAGACAGACAGGGGGAGGAAATAAATTAAAAACAGACGGGGCCGAGCAGACAGACAGAGATCGGAGAGAAGCGATGCTGGGAGAGCCCAGACGAAAATTAAATTAAAGGGAATTGAATTGAATGGTTTTTGTTGGATGTACAACGGGGTAGGGGGGTAGAGAAAAATAGACAGACAGCAGACGACAGACCGGGAGACAGACGGGGGGAGAAGAAAATAGAGGGGCAGAGAGAGAGAGAAAATACAGACGACAGCATAAAGAAAGAAAAAGAAAAATAGACAGACAGCGGGACGACGAGATCGGAGACAGACAGACGAGAGAAAAAGGAAAAGAAGACCCCAGACAGAAAAGGGATTTTTTTTGGAAATTTAAATTTTATTACGCCCACGGGGTCGGGGCAGAAAAAGTAAATAATGGAAATAAAAAAAATGGAAATAAATACATGAAAATGTTTTTGGCCAAACAAAGCATTTTCAATTGACCCCGGCGGTGGGCTGGGTAGCTCACCCAAAAAACTCTTCCACGGGGGTGCCGGAAGCCCCGGCATGGAAATGGGCCTCTCAGTGGGCGGGCGAAACGCCCAGGCTCAGGGCCCCGGCCCCGCAGCGCTGCTGCACGTACAAAAAGGCAGGCTGGTGCGAGATAGGGAGCGAACCGCCGCCCCCCTGTGACCAGGAACTCTACGACCCAATTTGTGGGGAGTAAAGGGGGTTTACCTTAAAAGTATTTGCTGGCCCTTTATCTGCGTCCCATTTTCGACCAGAAAGGGAACGGGCTGCATTGGGGGGCGGGGTCATGGCAGGGGGCCACAGCAGGGTTTCAACAACACCCCCGGCCAAAGGGCCCTACCCTTTCCAAAAGGGGGGGCCCGGGGCCTGCGAAAAAACACGGGCCCCGGGGGGGCCCGGGCTTTCCCCGGGCCCTATCCCCCCAGGGGACAACAAGTGACACCCCCGGGGGCCCCTTCTTCCCCCTCCTTCGGGGGGGCCGTCTGTCTCGGCGGCGTCTTCAAAACCGTGGAAACGGGGGGCCCGGGGGGAGACCGGGTGGAAGCAAGGGGGCCCCCCTTCCACCCGCAGCTAAACGGGTACCGTGGACCCAGGAAACCCGCCGGGGGCCCGGGGGGGCAGCGCGGGTTCCAGGCGTGATCCTGGCACCGCGTTTGGGGGACCGGCCACAGACCGCTTTCCCCCCCTCCCTAGGGGGGCGGGCACAGTTTCCCCTTAAGGGGTGGGTCCCCCCTGCCCCACACCACAAAAGCTCCTGCCGCCGCTTACATGGCGCTGGTTTTGGGGCCCAAACGCCTGGATCGGTAAAAACGGAAAGGGTTCCGGGTGAACCTGCGCACCGGGGAAAGTCCCGAAGCAGCCAAATTTCCCGGGGGGGCGGAGACGTGCCCCTGCAGCGTCACTGAAACCCCCCTGCCGGATCGGGAGTTTTTGGGTTAAGGCCCCGTTTTTATGACAACCCCAAAACCCCCGTCCCCCGACGAGTCCCGGGGCTCCAATAAAGGGTCCAAGGGAGGCCATGGGGGTTCCCAAAAAAAGGCACCTCTCCTGCCCGGTTTTTCCCTCCGTGCCAACCCAATGCCCCGTGGTTGCCATTTAGCTATTCCTGGAGGGTTTCCCGGGGGGCGTCCCTAGACGCCCCCCGAGAAAGGGAACTCCCCGGAAGGGGGGACACCCCTTTAGGGGGAGTCGGGGGCCCTCTCTAACCAAAACCCCAACCAAGGGTTTATGGGGCCGGGGAAAAAGTCATCCGGACGATCCCCCATACCGGGGTAGGTTTTCTCCCCGGCCCTTGGGAAACCCCTCTGCTGTGGGAGGGAGGCCTCGTCACCCTGAAGCGCTCCCCCTGGACGAGGGGGAAGCCGTTGTTCCCCAGGGCCCCTCGGGGGCGCCTCTTTTGATGGCCATGGTGGGAGTAAAAACCAACCCCCACACGACAAACAAAACGGAGAGGAGAGGGCGGGAAAAAGGTCCCCCCTCCCACCGAGGGCGGGGAGGTGAACCACAAAAGAGGGAGAGACAAAAACAACAGAGAGGGAATACAGCAGACAGACAAACGAGAAAGGGGGGACCCGACAGACAGACCCGAGAGAGAAAGGGCAGACGACGAGAGAGGGGAGATAGACAGAGGAGACAGACGACAGAGAGGCGGGGAAACGACAGACAGACAGGGGAAAGAGAAGACCGACAGACAGAGAAAAGACAGAAAAGACAGAGAGGGAGAGACAAAACAAAAGACAGAAAAAAGAAAAAAGACAGACAGACAAGAGAGAGACAACAGAAGGGGAGAGACAACAGACAGACAGGGAAAAGACCGACGAGAACAGAAGACCAAAAAAAAGGGAGAGCAGACAGACGACAAAAGAAAGACAGACAGAAGGAGAGAACCGAAAAAGAGGAGACAGAAAAGAAAAGGGGGGAGAGACAGACCGACAGACAGGGCAAGGGGAGAGGGCTTTCAGACGACCCGAGGAGAAAAAGACCCGCAAAACAAGGAGACGACGAAAAAAACAAAAGACAACCCGAGAGAGGACGACAGAGACAGACAGACCCACAGACAGGAGTTTGAGGAGACGACAGAAGAAAAAAAAAAGAAATAGACAGACACAAAAGACAACGGGGAAGAGAGAGAGAGAGGAAACCGACGACAGACAACAGAGGGGAAAAGACAGACGACAGAGAAAGTCGCAACTCGTGCTGGGGCTCGCGCCTTCCCACGCCACCGGATGGGGCCAACCCCCCCCAAACAAATTTTGGTTTTTTTTTTTGGCAATAGTTACAATTCGGACGATGACGATAGTTATCATCAAGACACCAAAAATCCTAACGATGAGTATTTAAATACCTCCCACACCTTTATACGCGTAGTTACCTTGTGTCCCTTTATTAAGGGTCTTTAAGGGTTAAAAAGACGTTTTTGTAGCCCCATATTTCGGGTTTTTGGGTGGGTTTTTTCTGGGGGAATTATCGGGTTTTTTGTGGGTTTTTTGGGGGTTTTTAGGGAATTTTGGTGTGGGTGGGGAAAGGAAGTTAGGTATTTCTGTGTTTGCCCATACCCCCCCCCCTTTGCCCCCCCTCCCGCCCCTATGTACGCTTTTTCCCCGCTGCAGGGGCCCCCCATCCGCAACATGGTCAAAAGCTGACTGCGCAAGCCTTTCCTTTTCTTTCGTGGGCGGCCCATGGCCCCAGGTCACCCTCCTGCCCCTATAACAGCGAGGCTCACAGTTTTAAACAGCTTGCTGGTCCAAAAAGGAACTCCCTTTCTAAATAAACGGACTGGCTCTCCCTTCCCAAAATTGGGGCCCGCCTCCTCGTCCCCCCTCCGGGATGCCATCACCTACACTGCACCACCCCCGGGGGCGGTCCCCCCCGGGTTTATTTCCTACTCCCCCATCCCCACGGAAAACCGGGTACAGTGTCTGCAACACCAACCCGAGGATGAAACCCGGGACCTCCACGACGACCTCCTCTCCCCCTTTTCATCGCCCCCGTCCCCAGAGGCCCGGGGCCCCCTCGAAAAGTGCCCCGCAACCCGGCGCCCCGTGAATCGGAGGGGTTTCTCCTTCCCCCCCACATGCTACCTCATCCACTCCACGATTGTTGGACATTCCCACCCCCGTCCCCCCTCTCTCGGGAAAATGCCCCCCCTGCCTCCTCAACCCCCGGGGCGCCTCTGGGCGCAACGCCTCCTGAACCACCCCAACCACCTTCTTTTTCCAGCCCCCCCCATTTCCCCGGCCCATCCACGCACCCGAAAATAAGTCCTTGTCCCAACTTTTACCCTCCTCATGGAAGCCTTCACCCCTCCACCAACAGGGTGGTAAAACCCTGCCATACTAGCCCTCTTTGGCCACCTCTCCTTTCCTTCTCTCTGTCTTCCTCCAGTAATGCCCCTCTCCTTTCCTCCAATGGAATGCCAGATCCCCCCAAAAAAGCACACGGCTTAAGACCTCCCTGGGAGACCTTTCCCTTCAGTGGTAGGGCTGTGGGGCCGTGCTCCCCCCCCCCACCTCTCCCCCAACCTGCCCGGATATACCATTTCAGAAATGACAAACCCCAAGGGCGGGGGGGGGGTGTCCTCCTGGCTTTCCCACGACCTCTTCCCTCTTTCCCCTTGCCCTCCCAACGGGCCGAGGACGTCGAAGTGGCGGGGCCGGGATTCCCAGAGCGGGGCTGGCTCTCCGGGGGCGTCTGCTACAACCTGACGGGGCCACCTATAAAGGGAAACTTGGTCTATTTTTTCACTACTTCCTCCCCGTTTTGTCGTCATGGGTGATTTCAATCCCCACCACAGATTTTGGGAACCTGACCTCCTCTCCACCTCACCAAAAACCTCCGGAAGGGCTTTTCCAAGTCCCCTTTTATCGCCTCCCCTGTCCCTTCTTAAAACCCCCGGGGTCTGCCCCCCCGTTACCATCCTCACACTGGACCGGCACTGTCCTGGTCTTTTTCTTGGGGACCCCCCCTTCATGCAGTGACCGTCCCCACTCCCCTTTACATGGGGGTGCCCACCTTCCCCTCCTTGCCCCCTTTTTCCCTGCCGTCACTCCCGGGGGCCTCCCCCGGGGATGCTTGCCTCGTTGGAGATTCACTCCTTTCCCCGGCTGGCATCTTTTCGAGGAGGCACTTCAAGCCCCGCCAAATATCCCTCTCTTCCCCTGGATGAAGCGCCGCTCCTTCCCACTTTCCTGGAAGACGCGGAACGGCTCCCTTTCCCGCTCCCACGCGCGCCCCTCGCCGGGGGGGCAAGTCCTGGGGGGAGCGGGAATGCGCCCAGGCAAAAGGCCCCGTGGAGGCGGGGAACAGGGGCGCGTAGGCCTACTTGCAGTTTTGGGGCAAAATCCACCGGGGTTTATGCCATTGTGCCGGGACCACCTCCTTGCCCAGAAGCAGGGGGCACCCACTGCGTTCCCTCTCCCCATTTTCCACCCCAACGTACGTGGGATTTTTTCCACTCGAGGGGAGGGCACCAAACGCCCCCTCCCCTGCCCCTCAGGGGGGGGGCCCAAAAAACCCCCCCCCTCCGGGGACAAACCCACAAAAAGCGTTTTGCTCGTTTCTTTCTCCAGGGAAGTTTGGCCTCTGCCCCTCTCTACCTTCATCCCCCACATCCGGCTGAATCCTTGATGCCATTGCCTCCCCAGGTGTCCCCGACCTCTTTTAGCCTTTCAAAACTGGGACTTGATCAGGCTTTTTCCCCCTTTGAAGCCTGGGAAAACTCAGGCCGGATAACTTCCCATATAAATTTCCCTGTTCCTAACCCCCCCCCTTAAAGGCCGTCACACTATTCCTTTTCAACACCATTGGGCTTCAGGGCTATCCCCACTTGCTGGAAATCCTCCCTTTGCCCCCTACCCCCCAAAGGGAAAGGGACCCCCACCCCATCCGCATACCCCCCCTATCGCTCTCCTCTCTTGCGTGGGAAAAACTCCTGGGCGGTTGGTGGCCATCGTCTTTCCTGGGGGCTAGGGATGTCATCTCCTACAAAAAAGACAATGTGGCTTCCGGCCCCGCAGGACACCCTAGATGTCCTGGCGCAAAAATATCACATCTCGACACCTCCCGGGGGAAGGGAGGTCATGACCTCGCTTTTCATAGACTTGGAAGGGCATTCGATTCTGCCCCCATACGGCATCCTACAAATTAGCTACCATGCCATCAGGGGGCCCCCCTCGCCTTTTGCAGAATTTCTTGTCGGGGAAATTTTCCCCCGCGTTGCTGGGGGTGCCTCCCCTCCCCTCACAACTTCCGGAAGGATGCCGCAGGATCCACCTTGCCCTGCCCCTTTTAAACTTTTCTGCTCTCGACCTTCACACCCCTCCCCACTTCCCACCTCCTTATTTTGCTGTGAATTACCATCATCAGCCGGCCCAAAAGCACTCAGATCCGGGGCAAAAAACACACCTACAGGAAGCAGCCTCTGCATTGGCTAACTGGGAAAAAGGCTTGGGGTCTTTCTGTCAATGATCAAAGAGCCCCCATTGCTTCACACTCAACTGTCCCTCTCCACCCAAAATCAGCATTAGTGGCTCCCCGTTCCCACTCCAGCACTACTTCCTTGAGCGGGTTAGACGGGCCCGGCTTACCTGGGCTCCCCATTACACCTCCGCCTACTTGAACGGGGCCTCGATTTATAAGAGGTGGCTGGTGTCCGCTGGGGGGGCCCGTCCGTGCCTCCTATTTAAATTTCTACCAGCGGCAATCAGGTCTTTATCATACGGGAGCGCCATCTATGGGGTCCCCAGCGCCTTCTACCCTCAAAGCGGGCATTCTGCAAAAAGCGCCCTGAGATACCATGGGGGAATGGATCCTCCCCCTCACGCCCCTTTACGCGGAGAGCGGCATCCCCCCCCACTGCAGGGGCAAGGAGAACGGTCCTGTGCCAACACTACCCCCACATCATGACCCTGCCACCCAACCACCCCCTCGCCGCACTCTATGCCACCTCTGGGGTGATCTCCACCCCAGTCTGGCTTCCTTGAGCACGTCAGCCTCTAATTCCCTGCCTGCTGGGCCCCCTCAGTGCTGCACTTGCCTCCCCCCCCTCTACAACCCCCCAGCCCACATCCCCAGTCCCACCCTGGCACGACATTTCTCATATGGGTTGCCCTGCTATCCCCGACCTTCCTCCCCAAAAACTCACTGGCTCGTGGCAGCAACACTCTTTAGAGAACTGGGCCCTTTCCCCTCCACCATCACCCCAAGTCTACACTGACGGTCCCACTCCCCCACCCTTTTCCTTCTACTGGCGCTGCCTCTACATCCCCCCTCTAACCTCTGTAAGACATGGGGGCTCCTCCTGAGGCTGACGTCCCGCGGGGGACTTTTTTTGCCCTCCGCCCGGCCCGGTTACCCCAAAACCCCCTACACCCTTTCCAGGGGTGTGATCTACACGGACTCTCTCTCCTCCCTCCTCTCCCCCTCCCCGTCGCCCGGCATCCTCCACTGTCCTCCCCACCCCTTTAAAGGGTACTCCCTCCCCCCTCACGTCGTGGGCTGGAAGATCACCCTGCGGGGGTGCCTTCCCACGAACTCCGGGGCAACGAGGTTCTGACTGCCGCCAAAATGGCACCTCCGAGGGAAAATCACCCCCCTCCCCTCCCCTCCTCCACCCCCAACGTCTAATCTCCAAAAAATGCCGCTCCCCTGGGATAGGTCCTCGGCGACGCCCTTCGTCCACCTCCCTGGGTCAAAACCCTAAGACTCCTCCCCCCACCCCTGGAAAGACAAAGTCCCGCGTCTTGGGTGTCGCCCTCACCCGCCTGAGGATCGGGCCACAACACTCACGCACCCTGACGTCTGCAGCTCAGCCCGACCCCCACTGCCCCCCGGGCAGGAACGTCCCGGAGTCCATTGACCACTTTCCTGCGCATGTCCCTTGCTTTCCCCTCCCCCCGGGGCAACTCCCCACGTGTCGCTCATCGCCCTGAACTCACCACCTTTGCTGCCCCCCCCCTGGCCGCCGCTGCCGTCCACCCATCACAAACGCCCCGCCGTCTCCCCCTCCCCCTTTCCTTCCTGGGGAGACTAATCAAATCTCGAACGTGATTATTCACGGGTTAAAACCGGGGGAATATGTCGACTTAGCTCACTGCCCTTCAAACAACAACAACAACTAGCATGGGGACCTGGGGCAATGCGGGTATTTTGGGTGGGGGAAAAAAATGCGTCCAACCAATGTTTTGAGTTGGTGGTTTTTTAAAAATTGCCCAGATCTCGGGAACATTCTTTGATTTCTCTAGTCCAGAGCGTGTGAACCTGCCGATCCTCACAAATGATGACCAAGGGGCGGAACCCCCCAACCCCCCCCTAGGAGGTTAGGCTAGATTTGTTTTTGGTCAGGTTAGATTTTGGCTTGGGTTCATGGTTATATTTGGGTAGGGGAATTTGATTTGGTTAGGTTAATTAGGTTTGTTTGGTTAGGTTAGTTAGGTTTGATTTGGGTTTGGGTTGGTTAGGTTAAATTGGTTAGGTTAGCTTTGGTGGGTTAAACCCCCCCCCTAGGTTGGGTTAAATTTTGGGAGCAAATTACCCTAGATCTTGAGAAATTACCCTAAACTAGGTAAAATAACTCCAAAATTCTGTTTCCCACGCATTTTTCTCCCCCCCAAAAACCCCCCCATTCCCCCAGGTCCCCAAGTTTTTTGGGGGGAAGGGGGGGAAATATGGGGAAACCTAGAATTTTACCCGAAAATTGTCCGAATTGACTTTTTGTGACAATTTTTTTTCTTTTTTTAATTTTTTTTTTTGCTATTATTTTACGCTAGACCAGAAGGGGTGAGTCAGTTCGTACACAAGTTGTTTTGGGCATTTCTAGGAGCGTTTGCCCATACTTCTCCCCTTCCCCAAAAAAACACACACCACACACACACCATACACACACACACCACACACACCACAGACACACACACAACACAATACAGGGGGACTCCTTGTGAGGGGAGCACGCTCGGTTCAAACCGAATTTCCCCGGGGTTTGATCCCCGGCGAGCGGGGGGAAAATATGGGTTTTTTTCCTTAAAACCGACCCCTGTCCACCCCGCAGTGAAAAGGGGAAAAAGGGGGTTAGCCGGGTTTGTGACCCCCTCCCGGGGGTTGGTGCTTCCCCCAACACTAAGGCCCCATATTCCTGCTTCGAATGGTTTTACCACGATGTAATACTACCCCCGCAAAATTTCGATCCTCATATACCACCGGGCCATAAAAAAACCCCCATCTGACGTAACACCGGGTCAGGGGGCGAATAGGGCCAAAAGGGGTTTTTTTAATAGCGTTAAAAAGAGGATATAACTGACATTAGGCTTTTGTATCTTAGTTATCTTATCAATTTATCAATATCGATATTAAGAGATCTTGTAACACGGGCATTTTTTTTGAACAGCGATCTCTCAGATGCAAATCGGGTTCAAACCTCAATTCTTTTCCAATTTGTTCACCCCATTTCCCCGGGGTCAGCCGTGACGAACTGTATTGAAGTTTTAGCCTGGAGACCCCGCAAATAGAGAAAAACTAGTTGTTCAGAGTGGGGGACAAATTACCTGTGAGCCTGGGTTTGAGAAATCTCTATTTTTTCCCCTACCTATTTTTGGGTTTTAAATAAAATTGCAATTAAAAACATTGTCTTTGGGAAAGATATGGAACTGTTTTTTAACCAGGACTCAAGATCACCAGAGTGTCCCCAAAAGTAGGGATACAAATTTCCAAATGTTGTAACCAGACACAAGACACACGAGGGGTCAAGATAGGGTAGCAATTACCCAAATGTTGTAACCATGACACAAAACCACCCAGAGGTGTCAAAGTAGGGTAGCAAAATTACCAACTGTTTTAACCATGACACAAATCACACCGGGTGTCAAGAGTAGGGTAGCAAATTACCAACTGTTGTAACCAGACCAATCCCCCACAGAGGTTCAAGAGTAGGGATAGCAATTACCAAATGTTGTAACCGGGCACAAGATCACACCGAGGGGTCAAAATAGGATAGCAATTACCACTGTTTTTTAACCCTGACCAAGATCACACAGGTTCAAGATAGGGATACAAATTTCCCAAAGTTGTAACCCTGACACAAGATCCCCCACAAGGTGTCAAGAGAGGGTAGCAATTACCAACTGTTTTTAAACCCGACACAAATCACACAACACAGGTGTCAAAAAGTAGGGATAGCAATTCCCCCTTTGTAACCCGGGCCAAAATCACAAGAGGTGTCAAGAGTAGGGAAACAATTACCAACTGTTTTAAAACCATGACACAAGACACACCGAGTGTCAAATAGGGATAGCAATTACCAAATGTTTTAACCTGACAAAAGATCACACAAAAAAGGTTCAAGAGTAGGGATAGCAATTACCAACTGTTGTAACCAGAACAAGATCACACCGAGGTGCAAGGTAGGGATGCAATTACCCAACTGTTTTGTAAAAACCAAAAAAGGGAA
>JACEEZ010010863.1:0-2500 GCA_016584305.1 Chionoecetes opilio
TAGATTCAGGGTCGGTCGGGCCCTTTTTCGATATATACAATGATCTGACTGCGGACTTGTATCTAAATATCGAATTTGCAGATGACACCAATTAGGTAAAGCATATACTAGAGAAAACTGCGAACTCATACAAAGTGATCTCGACAAACTATCAGATTGGAGTGATAAATGGCTATTAAAATTCAATTCTGATAAATGTAAAGTAATGCATATAGGCAACGATAACCTCAAATATAACTATCAAATGCAAAATAAATCGTTAACTGAAGTACAGCAGGAAAAGGATTTACGTGTCATCATCAGTAATGATCTGAAAACCAGTCCGCATTGCCTAGCCGCCAGTAAAAAGGCAAATATGATGTTGGGCTTTATTAAACGTAACTTCGAACATAAAACTACGAAAGTAATGACACAATTATACACGTCCTTGGTTAGGCCGCACTTGGAATATGCCGTTCAATTCTGGTCGCCCTGTTTCGTAAAAGATCAAGCCAAATTGGAATCAGTGCAAAGAAGAGCAACCAAACAAATTCCATCTCTGCGAAATTCATCTTATGAAGAGAGACTGCGGAAACTTAATATGTTTTCCTTAAAGGATCGTAGAATCCGTGGGGAATTGATAGAAACCTTTAAGATCCTAAAAGGTTTTGATGTCATTAATCAAGAGAACCTATTCGAGCTTTCAACTCAAGTGACAACAAGAAATAATGGTTTAAAGCTAAACGGTTAACGTTGCATCACCGATCTCCGTAAAAATTATTTCAATGTTAGAGTCGTTGATCGATGGAACAAGTTACCAGCAAATGTTGTCGGAGCCAGCACAATAACTACATTAAAAAACAGACTTGACGCGCACTGTAAAGTAAATGGGTATTGATAGTGCGAATTCGTATCTAGTCCCCCGTATCGATTAGTTGTAGAGGTAGTGGTAGTTGTAGTTAGTATTTTTCATATCCTATCATTCTGCACTTTGAAACTTCCATGTTCCTATCCTCTTTAGGGACATGGTATCATTTTCCAACTGTTTTCTTACAAGTAGTTGATAGTTAGTAGTATGTAGTTCAGCAGATACCCTCGCTATGGACCAATAGGTCTCCTGGTGCCTGTTATTCCTATGTAATCCTATGTAAAAAAATCCTCCTCCTCCTCCTCCTCCTCCTCCTCCTCCTCCTCCTCCTCTTCCTCTTCCTCTTCCTCTTCCTCTTCCTCTTCCTCTTCCTCTTCCTCTTCCTCCTCCTCTTCGGTAAGTGCATCAGCACTGACGGAGGCATCGCAGACACCTCATAAACTTCCGCGTTTCCAAAGTTTATTTTTCTTTACGTGTATGTAGTTACGACCACAGACTTTACCTTGCCTTACCTTACCTTACCTTTCCTTCCTTCCTTCCTTCCTTCCTTCCTTCCTTCCTTCCTTCCTTCCTTCCTTCCTTCTTTCCCTATCTTCCTTCCTTCCTTCCTTCCTTCCTTCTTTCCCTATCTTCCCTTCCTTCCTTCCTTCCTTCCTTCTTTCCCTATCTTCCCTTCCTTCCTTCCTTCCTTCCTTCTTTCCCTATCTTCCCTTCCTTCCTGTAGTCATACTTTCCACGTCTTTACGATGTCTCCTTATTTGTTACTTTTATCTTCGTTTTCTGACTTCCCTTTGATTTGTTTTTCCATCGTATGTTTGTTTTGTCTCTCTTCTCTTGATTTTCTTGTTTCTGGATAAATAGAGACAAGAATGAATGCGAGGAAACAATACAGCGTAACTATGTGTCGCGAAATAGAATCCTCTTGGCCAGTGCAGACATCAAGGTTTAGCATGTGGTGGACGGCATTGTGGACGGGAAGCAACTTATCATCCGTGTTTACTCTTGATGACGTATGTGCCATGGCGCAAACAAACAAACAGAACAAATAAGACGTAACGAATGTGTGCCTGTGCCAGGCCCGGCGGTGATTAAGGTGGATTTAGTGGAAGAAATAGAACAGTGAACAGTGGGTGATATTCTACTGAGCGAATGAACGTTTTTCCGACAGTACTAACGCGCTACTGGAAATAGAAGCGCCTTGCTGGAAAGAAAGAAAACGTGGCGCCGGTGGCGGAACTGCGGGTGGGGGGACACGCCTTCCATTTTAGGTCGGTGCCCCCCATTTTTACACCCCTTGTTCCGCCACTGCTACCAAATTTCACGAAAATACCTGGATCTCTCATGTTCTACAGTGCTGAGAAAAGTCATTCAAAGCAGTACCCGTTGCACTCGCCCAGAGCGTAGCGCATGTAACCACTGGTGGGATCTTTGAATGCCTTATAGTAGCAATCGTGAAATCTATTAGTTTAGTTTTTGTCATTTTAATGCGAAACTATTAGCCTATATAGAGGAAACATTAATAGGAAAATAAATATTAAGCTTGAAGTTTTTTACCTGATATGATGAACGGTATCTCAAAAAACTTAATACCTATATATTGACAAAACTGGTTCAACAAAATATTTATTCCCCCAAAAGAAATAGCCCTCACAA
>JACEEZ010010863.1:7500-42328 GCA_016584305.1 Chionoecetes opilio
CCTCCCCCTCCTAAAAGAAGAGAAGGACTGGGGGTAGCCCCTTTTGTGTGTGTGTGTTTGTGAGGGGGAGAGAAAGAGGAAGAGGAGAGAGAGAGAGAGAGAGAGAGAGAGAAGAGAGAGAGAGGGAAGAGAGAGAAGAGAGAGGAAGAGAGAGAGGGGAGAGTTAAATGTATGTCTCCGAAAACCCCCCAGTAAGAAATATGCAAGAAGAAAAAAGAAGAGAAAGAGGGAAAGGTAGAAAAATTGTATAGAGGAGGAAGAGCTGTTTTATTCTGTTTTAATATATATATAATATAATATATAAATATATATAATAATATATATTATGTATGTTTTATTCTGAATGATCTAAAAAAATATATTTTTGCCCCGGATCGATTACTGTTAAAGGGGGTTCTAGTTTGCTACTTCATTCCTTTATTTTCATACGAAATTCCCTGTTCCATCTTTTTAAGGACATGGTATCCTTTTTCCCGTCCCCTTACATGTAGTTGAAGTTAATAATGTAGTTCAGCAGATACCCTGTTATAGACCAATAGGTCCCTGGTATCGTTATTCCTATGTATTCCTCTTCCTCTTCTTCACCTCCTCTCAGCCCGTACTCTCCCACAGAAACCCCTTAAAAAACCCCTTTGGGAAACCCGCCTGAAGCATTTAAGAGGAAAGCAAGAAGGCGGCATTTTGGGCTCTCCCCTCCGGGCACGCCTTCCCCTTTTATATGCGCGGTAATTACTAAGAAGACCCCCCACTCCCCCGGCGGGTAATTGGACGGTGTGTAAAAGTTGGCAAGCGTGCCCTTTCCCCGCCTTGCACTTTTCCTCCTCCTCCTCCCCCTCCGGTTTCACCCTTGTATCTTTTATTTTTCCCCCTCCATAGTTTTTGCTTTTTTTCAATTTTTTTTTTTACGTTTTCGCTTTCCCCTTTCCCTCTCCTCCTCCTCATCTCACGCCCCCTCCCTCCTCCTTTTTACCCCTTTTGTCTTCCTTTTACCACCTTTTACTCTTTGTACATTTTTTTCGTTTTCATTCTTTCAGTCTTTTGCGACTTCAAAACCCCTCTTCCCCCTTTTTTTCCCTCACGTTTGTTTTTTCCTTCGTTTTACCCTTTCCCCCCCACAAATCCCGTCTTTTCCTGCCTTTCCCTTTCCTCTTCTTTTTTCCCACCCTTCTTTCCTTCCTTCCTCCCCCCTCCCTTCCTTTTCCTCCCTTCCTTCCTTCATTTTTCCCTTTCCCTTTCTTTCCTTCCCTTTTCTTCTTCCTTATTTCCCTTTCCCTTTTTTCTTCCTTTCCCTCATTCCCTCGCACCCTTTCTCTGTACTTTCCTCTGCTGGTAACCCCTCTTCCCTTTCCCCTCCTCCCTCCCCTCCCCCCTCTCCCCCTTCCTCCTCCTCCCCCTTTCCCCTCCCCCTCCTCCCCTCCCCCTCCTCCCCTCCTCCTCCTCCCCTCCCCCCTTTCCCCTCAAATCTGAAAAAGTTTACTCCCCTTTTTTTTAACTCGTTTGTTCGCCCCCATCTAGAATACTGTGTGCAGTTCTAGTCCCCTTTTTTAAAAAAGGACATAGAAAAAACAAAAAAAATACGCGCAGAGAAAACCAAAATAAAACCAAATTGCGTAATAAATCGTACGAAAATCGGCTCAAAGAACTTAACTTTTCCACTAAAAAACGAAGGATAAGAGGTGATCACGAATTTCTTAAAATTTTCAGGATTTACAAACGTAGCCCCATAAAATTTTTTCACGCTAGGCCGGTAAACCCAACTAGAAACAACGGATTAAAAAAAGGCGGGAAAAACGGTTTGTAACAAAACGAAGCAAAGTATTTCTACAAACCGTTTTATAACTAGGGAAATGGGCTGCCGCAGACGTAGAAAACTAAAATACAAAAAAAATTTAAAAACCCCTCGAAAAATATTTCATATCATATCCCGTTTGTCACGTTTATTCGGAATAATAAATTTACTCGCGGGCCCCTCTGATACTTATTCCCTTGCGAAAAAATGTTTTGCGAGTCGCGTCTACAAAACCCTCCCACAGTCTCAGACGTCCCGGTAAATGGTCACTACTACAACTTTTACCTGTGGGGGCTGGGGTTCATAAGGGCCCTGTCAGTTAATGACCCCCATCGGGATTTATATACCAGGGGCACTGCTGCGGGGCTTTGAATGACGGGGCCCTATTTGGGAAAGTGCATACCGCAGGGATTAAAACGGAGCTGGGGCCTGTTTGACGCGCCTCCAAAGAAAGCCCCCAGGGCATAGCTGCCGCCCACCTTGAATTCCACACTAGCCTCCCCAAAAACACAATTGCCTAAACAACACAGATACCCCCGAGTTAACGGTTCCCACATACTCCGACCTGTGACGGGCGTGGTTCAGTTAGGGTCCTGACAGTTATGCCACCATCGGATTAAGGTACCGGGGGTCACTTTTGCAGGAGGCTTTTGAAGTGTAGGGCCTACAGGAAATAACAACCCGCAGGATTGAAGGGAGCTGGGGCCGATTGATGCTGCCTCCCAAGAAAGCCCGGGAAAAGGCTCCTGAACCCCCTTTAAACCTCCACACGTGTTCACCCCTTTAAAAAAACAATAACTGCCCTATCTATCAAGCACAAACCTCCCCCACAAAAGTATATTTACCAAGGTACAGTTTTCAATTTTCCCAAAAAATTTCCAGCAGTTTTCTATTTTGCATGGTACACTTTTTTTTCCGGCAGTTCGGGGGGGGATGGTGGGTGGGGGGAGCCTCTACTTCCTATCCTTTTCTCTTTTTTATCTATTAGGTAGGTAGCTAAAGCAAACGCCTTGTAAGGACCATCGGTTGTTGCTTTTTGGGTTTTTTCCTTTTGTTTTCCTTTGTATTCCTCCTCCCCCTCCTCCTCCTCCTCCTCCTCCCCCTTTTCCCCTCCCCTCCCCCCTCCTTTCCTCCTGGCCCCCAAATACAGAGGGGTCCGAGCCTGTATACGTTTGCATGGAGTTTTTCCGTGTTCTCCCGCACAACCTCGGGTTTATTCAGCTTCTGTTACATTCATTTTCTGTGCAAAAAGACGACACTGCCTGAAGTTTTAGAGTGGCCTTTTTTCCTTCATTATTATCATTATTTTAGTAGAGTAGTAAAAGAGTGTAGTAGAAGTATAGAGTAGTAGTAATAGTAGTAAAAGTTCTTTTGGCTTAATTTTCCCCCCCCCCAAAAATAATGTAAAAATGACATTATTTAATCTGTTCCCCCGTACCGCTCCCATATCCCATTCTAATCTCTAATTTTTTTTTTTTTATTTCCCTTTACTATTACAAGCTCTTCGACACATTTTTCTTTTTCTTAATTATTTTTCACTTCCTCCCCTCCCCCTCTTTTCCCTCTAGCAAGTTGAAAATACGCAATGAATTTTTTATAAAACTTTATTTTTTTTCCCCTAAGCTTTTTTCCCGGCGTAAGTATAATGTGTTTACAAGGGAAGGTTGGCAAGTTTTTCTCGTATTTATACCTCTCTTTCTTTTCCTCCTCCTCTCTCTCTCCCTCTCTTTTCTCCTCTCTCTCTCCTCTCTCTCCTCGTTTAAACAGTCCCCAAACGCCCCTTTTTTCCCTGAAACGCGTCAAATGCGAGACAGCTAACAAGTAAAAAAGTTAATTAAAATGTGTAAAATTTTTTTCTTTTTTTTTTTTGTTTTCGTAAGAAAACAACAGGGGGTAAAAGTTTCGAATTATAACTTCCTGAAATTTTTGATTTTTCTATGACCTACCTCTTCCCTCTCTCACACCCTCCCCCCCCTCCTCCTCCTCCTCCCCCCTCCACCCCTCCCCTCCTCCCCCTTCTTACCCCACCCCCCCCCTTTTTTTTATACCCACAGAGCCTCTTCATCTTTTTTCATAACCCCACCCCATTCCCAGCGTTATTTCCCCCAAGTTTACTGTTATCCTTCCCCCTCGTTATATTCCTTTAATCAATTTCCCCATATTCCTATCTATCGCAATTCTTTCGTCTATCCATTTCCTTTTTTTCCCCCCATTAAGGCCCGGTTCCACTTAAAATTTTTGTGGGGCGTATCTACGTGCGTTGTCTCAGGACTCACAGTACTCCGGACGTCACTCCCCTGCCTGTGTAGTGTGAACACAGTCCTCGCGACCCCATTGCGCAGCAGGATGACGTCACGACCTTGAAGACGCAGTCCCGCTCAATTTCGGAGCTCCCAAATTCTTTCTACGGGACTGCGGGGCGCGGGGCGAGTCACTGTGACGTCACCATCGCCAGCCCCCCGTAGACACGGAAGCAAAAAAGTGTAGTGGGAACCCCCCCATATTCCATCTTCCCTTTTAAAATTATTATTTTTTCATCCAATCTTTTCTCCTCCGTTCCCCAAATCTTTTTTTTTTTTTATCACAAAAGGGTGGCCCTGTGAAAAAAAAAGTATCGAAAAGCCCGCTTAATTCCAGTCCATAAAGAAAGAGTAAAAAATAAAGAAAGGGGGGGGGGCCAAATTTTGTTTAGGTGTATTGTCATTTTCTCTGGAAAAGATTAAGCGTAGGAAGGTGGAAAAATTTCTCCCCTTTCCCCCTACAGTACAGGAAGTACAGGGAAATTCCTTTGCCTCCTCCCCTCCCCCCTCTTGACTTTAAAACCTTCTTTTTTGTGTCGTGTGATCAAAGTTTTCTCGTAGCCTTGTGAGTTTGATGTTCGTAAAAAAAAGGTAAAATCGAGAGAATTAAAAAATTCTTGAAAATTAACCCCCGCATATTAGGTTTTTTTTTTCATTTTTATGAAATCACTTTTTGTTGTTCTTTTGTCCTTGATCACTTTTGGTTTGGTATGCACGTGTTTTCTTTAGATGTGTTCAGGGGGTGATTTTTGAGTTTTTGTATATTGTTTTTTTCTATATTCACTTTTTCTTTTCCCGTCAAATTTTTCTGTATCCTTTTTATTATAGTTGTTTTTTATCATTCTTTTTTTTCACTATATGCCCATTTATCGGCTTTTATCAGCTGTTAGCTTTTCCGATTTTTCAGGGACTCAGGAGATCGCCGACCGATCACTTTCTTTTTAACCGTCTCCTTGTGATCCCAGTTTTCCCCCCCCACACACGTCCCTTTGGGGAGAGAGAGAGGGAAGGGGGAAGGGGAGGAGAGGAGAGAGAAACAGCAGGTAAGCAAATCTGTTCAATATGCTAACACACACACACACACACACACCCCAAAAACACCACAACACCACACCACACACCACACCACAAACACACACCCACAACACACACACACCACACACACACACACACACACACACCACACACACCCACACACACACCACACACAACACACACACAACCACACAACACACACACACACACACACACACCACACACACACACACACAAAAACCACACACACACAACACACACCACACAAAACACAACACACACACACACACACACACACACACCAAAAAACCACACACACACACACACACACACAACACCCACCACACACACAACCAAACACACACAAACACACAAAACCAACACACACACACACAACCACACACACAAACACACACCACACACACACACACACACACACACCCACACACACACCCCCACCCCAAAACAACACACACACACACACAACACACACACACACACACACAAAAACACACACCAAAACACACACCACACACCCACACAACACACAAACACACAAAAACACACACACACACACACAACACACACCACACCACACACACACACCAAAAAACACCCCCCCCACACAAAAACACAACCCAAAACCACACCCACACAGAGTAGTGGTTGCAACTCGGGCCCCAAAAGAGAAGTCCCCGGGTTCATCCCCGGCGGAGCGAAAACAGACGGGCGGTTTTTTTAAAACCCAGCCCCCGTCCACCCCAGTGAATGGGTACCCGGGGGTTTAGCGGGGGGTTGTGCCCGCTTCCCGGGGTGATGGCTTCGGCCAACACTAAGGATGAATGAGAAAAATAAATGTTGATATGGAGACGGGCCATACGAGCGTTGCCCTGGCCCTGTAAAATACAACTAGATGAATACACACACACACACACACACACACACACACACACACACACACACACACACACACACACACACACACACACACACCACATTAGGGTACTCAGTAGTGCACGCTCGGTTCACAGCCCGGGTTCGAACCCTGGGCGGAGCGGAGATAGACGGGCTGTTTCCTTAAAACCCGAGCCCCTGTCCACCCAGCAGTGAATGGGTACCTGGTTTTAGCCGGAGGTTGTGACCCGCCTCCCGGGGGGATGGTTTCGGCCAACACTAAGCAGAAAGGATAAATGATAAAATGTAGATATGGAGACTGGGCCCTACGAGTGTAGCTCATGCCCTGTAAAATACAACTAGATGAATACAGCTAGGTAAATACAACTAGGTATACATACGCGAAGAAAAAATAGCACACTATCTAATAACCCTCACTTACGCAACACTAATAATTATTACATGGCATTTCATTATCCCTCTCATAAAGGAGATTTTGTCCCTCCAACTCCCTCCCTCCCTCCCTTCCTCCCTCCCTCCCTCCCTCCCTCTCTCCAACTCCCTCCTTCCGTCACTCCCTCCCTACTCACATCCACAATTCCTCCCTCTCCCCTTTCTCCTTTCCCCTCTCCTTCTCTCCTTCCCCCCACAAGGCCTCACACATTCTCGGCCACGCAACCAGCCTTTCCTCGTGGCTTCTGAGGAATATGTGGTCACGTCCACGGTCACGTCCATATGGAATCTGTGTTATATATTTTCGTATTTTCTCGTGTTATTTTATTCATATTCTTGTTTCGTTGAATGATTAATGTGCTTTTAAGGGCTCGTATCTAGGAATTTTCTGGTTGTATAGGTTTTAGGGTATTTTTGTTATCTGAAAGGAATTTCTAGTTTCATTAGGGATTTTTGATGTTGTTCTTAGGGATTTCTTGTTTTTTCTTACACTTCTGGAATATCTTCAGTAATCTTTTTATTTCCTCAGTACTAAACTCACTTGTATCCCTGAACACTATCTGGTGATCTTGTATCTCTATGTAGTGAATATATTGTTTTCTTTTTCCCTGGAGTTGAGTTGTTTCATCCCTTTGGTCTGTGGAGGACTATACAAACCTTTCAGACCTATATATTATCTTTCTATTTCCTCGTTACTAAGCTCACTACTTATCCCTGAACCTTTAAGAGTGTCACAAACCATTAAGAGTGTTATTCACCTGTCGTGTCGTAACCTGTGTTCACCCGGGCAGGAGTATTTACTGTCTGCCGATACCTGTCCTGACGTGTTACCTGGTCGCCCCGCCCACTGCTTACCTGCACCACCTGTATCTAGTCCCGGCAGAGAGGCAGGAATAGGAAAGGAGAAGAGAGGAGGTGGAGGACAGGGGGTAAAAATGAGATAGGAGGAATAGGAGTACAAGGACTACATGCAGGAAGAGAAAGAGTTTTTTTTTTTTTTTTTTTATTGATTTACATCTATTACATAAATATATATACATATACATATACATATGCACATACATACACATACACATACATACACATACACATACATACACATACACATACATACACATACATACACATACAGCCAGTAATAAATGAGCGGGCATCAGCCCGCCGCTGTAGCCGCAGCCACAGTCAGGTCACAGGTGGGCGGGGCGTGAGGTCACTCCCGCTCCTTAGTGTTCATCGGGGGGGTGGGGCGGCACGCGCCACCTCCAGCAGCAGGGGCAGATTTTTCTGAAACTGCCGTACGAGGGCGGCCGCGCTTTCCGGGCCGACGCACTGTCTGAGCCGCTCTGTAGCGGGACAGGAAAGCAGGTAGTGGGTCAGGGGATGGGGGGTCATATGAGGACAGTGCTCACACGGCCGCTCCTCAAACCCGTCCCTCAGCTCATCCAGGGTTACGTAGCCAAGCCGAAGTCGGTGTAGAACGACCTCCTCGGCTCGAGACAGCTGCTGGGCGGGGCTCGTTGTTTTTCGTGGCTTGTTTGTGCCAGGCTGCCTGCCTCGATGTCTGCACCAGCTGGCGATACTGTTGTTCTGCGGCACAGATGGCAGCGCGCGTCTGGCCAGTACCTTGGCCCCTTGGATGCTGGGTAAGACAGTCAAGGCCCACCGCTGGATGTCTGGTGGCCTCCCGGGCCGCCTCATCGGCCGCCTCGTTGCCACGGACGCCTATGTGGCTGGGCACCCAGTTGAACCTTACACAGCGCCCCTGCGGGGCGGGGCCTGGAGTGGCCAGGAGGCGGTGGTGAGTGCACGTTGCCACGGGTGCGGGCTGCCGTAGGATGGGGGCAGACATGGAGTCGGTGTGAATACACAACCTCCCCCTGTGGGCCCCAGGGTGTGTAGGGCGCGCTCTATCGCCCCAGTCCGTCTGCAGGGGGAGCAAGGTGGGTGTTCCGGGACAGCACCCCCCGCCGTAACCACCGCAGCCCCGTCCGGCCTCTTCCCCGGGTCAACGACCCGTGGGTGTAAAGGAGGATAAAAGGGAAATACGGGATGGAAAATGTGTGAGAGAAAATAACTTTACCCTTTTAAGTATTGGCCCTTTGGGTTTCCTTGTCCAACCACCACCTCCACCACCACCACTACCACCTATCCACCCCCAAAAAACCCCTTTTCCCAAACCCCACCCTTTCCCCGCCCCCCGGAAAACTTTATAGATTTTCCCCTTTGCAATTTACGCTTGTTTTTATGGGGGCAATTGGGGGCGAGGCGGGAATGGTGCAAATTTTTCGTGAATTAAAGTAACCCTCGCGAGAGAGGGAGAGAGAGAGGAGAGAGAGAGAGAGAGAGAAAAAACCCTTTTTTAATCAGAATTATTGTTGGTGGTTAGTGTGTGAGTAAAGAGGAGAAAGGGGGACGGAAGAAAAAGGGGGTGGGGAAGAGATAGTGATGAGGGAGAAGTATGAAAGAACAAAAAAAAAGGATTTAAAAAGAAGAAAAAAATGTACGTAAAAAGGAAGAGGGGGATTATAACGAAAAAGAAGAGCAGGGAAAGAAAAAGGGGGGAAAAAAGGGAGTAGGAGGAGGAGGAGGGGGGGAGGAAAAATGAGGTGTAGGAGGAGGAAAAGAAGGAGTTTGAATAAGATGATGAAAAAAACAGAGGATTTAAACATATAGAAATGAATGAAAAAAAAGAAGAGGAATTTTAAAATTTTAAGGGAAAAAAAGCAGGGAAAATTATTTATTTACACAGTGGCAGGGAAAGGGGAGACAGAGAGAGGAGACAGAGCAAAAGGGGGAGAGCAGGAAAGATGCGCAAACGATTTTAAAAGTCACCCAAAAAACCCCCGAGAAAAAATAGAAAAATTTTAGTTTTAAATTTAAACTTTAAGAAAGTTACAGCTGCATAAAAAACCCCTCCCATTTTTCGTTTATTCCTTCCCTTTTATAGTAAATCAGGGTTAATAGGCGATAAAATTTAAGTTTTTCCCGGCAAGGAAACTGGCCCTCAAAGTAACTTCGCGCAGAGTCACGGAGTCCCGTTTCCCCGCTCTGCCCGGCGTGAGGCAAGGGGAGGGTTGTGTGAGTGACGTAGTTTTTTTGTAATTTTTGACCCTCGTGGGTTTGTGAGGTAGGTGGTGGAGGTGCCTGAAGGTCTTGTCTTTTCCCCTAGGGGGTCAATCCCTAAGGTTGTGTGGGAAGTGAGGGCGGTGTGAGTGAGGGGGGTGGTAGGGGTGAGTATTAGTGGGGTTTTGGGGTGTTTCGAGGGTTCTGTTGGGTTCGGAGTGCCGGGGGTGTTCAAAAGATAGGGGGAAAAGGGGAAAAAGGGGGGGGGGGAGGGAGGGGCGGTTTTTTTAATGTGTTACCTTTGTTATTTATGGTACAAAAAAATGCAAGGAAATAAAACAAAAAATGGAAAATAAAAAAACTTTTCTGCAAAATAATATAGATTGAGTTTTACGAAAGGGGAGAATAAAGGGAAAAAAAAATAAGTGATGAATAACAGCCTAGAATACGGGCAGACAGACAGACAAGCGCAATGAAGAGAAAAAAAAAAATAGAGAAAGCCCGACGAATTTGAAGAAAAAACGTAGATTAATAAAAAAGGAGAGGAAAGAGAGAAGAAAGGAAAAAAAATCAACCTTTTAAAAAAGAAAAGGATAGAAGAAAGGAAAGGTTTATATAAAAAAATGGAAAAATATATGAGCAAAAAAAAGAGAGAGAGAGAGAGAGAGAGAGANTTGACTTGTAGCCTGTGCGGGAGCTTGGACACGTTCCACATCTTTAGTGTGGACGTCTATTTCGCTAGTTTTTTCTTTGTAGTTTTGTCTACTTTACTTATTTGTATCCTCTTTTATACATATTTTTGTGTGATTTCTGTATTTTTTTATTAAATTTCACTGTTTTCTCTTTTTTATGTTGTAGTCTTGTTTATTTTACTGATTTGATCCTGTACCTATATTTGCTGTGAGACTGCCGATACGTATATCTTATTTTTTCTTATCTATATTTCATGCGTCTTGTGAGAATAAGCCTGTTTATCATGTTCTTGCCCTGTAGTGTTATATTGCCGTATCGTGCGGGACGTGACGACGAGGAGACTGTTTTGATCAAGGCACGTAAGGGCACCAGATCTCCCGTCCTGTGTGTGTTATGGAGCCTTATATTATTCTCACTTTATGCTTCCTAACCCTGTCTCTCTTTCCCTCCTTCTTCCTTCTTTCCTCTCTTTTCTCCTTTCCTTATATTATCGTCCCTTACCCTATCTTTACCATATTATACCTTCCGCCGCTCTTCCTTTCTTGCTGCAAGATTGAAGATGCATAAAAAAATATGCCTCGTATATAGGATGAGTATAAGGGAGTGGAAATCTCTCTCTCTCTCTCTCTCTCTCTCCTTCTTTCTCTCTCTCTCTTCTCTCTCCTCTCTCTCTCTCTCTCTCTCCTCTCTCTCTCTCTCTCTCTCTCTCTCTCTCTCTCTCTCTCTCTCTCTCTCTCTCTCTCTCTCTCTCTCTCTCTCTCTCTCTCTCTCACACACACACATATGCACACACACACACATACTCTTACGACCATTTCACTATTAACTACCTTTCTTCTTCTTTTTCTCCTCATTATCCCCTCTTTTCACGTCCCTCCCCTCTTCACTTCCGGTGGTTCAGTTGCAGCTTCACTGCTTTGTTTTCTGTTTCGAGCTTCGGTTTACGGAGGCTTAAGCAAGGAATCGTTAGCTAGCCAGTGTGACTTGAGTCTTCATACCATACTATGGTATTACCAGTGTGACCTGTGCCGGATTTTAGCAGCCTTTCCTCCTATTTCATTATTGTGAGTATTGCCGTGTTTATTTTGTGTGTGCCCATCTATTGTGTTTAGCGTGTTTTAGTTTCAAGCCGTGTTTGTTGGTGCCTCACGTATATTTAAGTTTTGTTTATTGGGGGTTCTGGTTTTCACACTTGCCTTTACACACACACTGACACTCTGCATGGGAACAGGCTCTATTTACCGTCGGCTGCTATGTTCCAGCGGCTGATATGTACCACTGGTGGCTGCTATGTTCCATCCAAGGTTGCTATGCACGCGGCTGCTGTGGACCATCAGCGGGTGCTATGGTTAGGTTAGGTATACTTTATGGTTAAGGTTAGGTTAGGTTAGGTTAGGTATACTTTGTGGTTAAGGTTAGGTTAGGCTAGGTTAGATTAGGTTAGGTTAGATTAGGTTAGGTATACTTTGTGGTTAATTCTAGGTTAGGTTAGGTTAGGTATACTTGTCGGTACATAGCAGCCCTGCAATGGTACATATAAGCCAAGGCATTGGTACAAAGCAGCCGGTACATGTCAGCCGACGGTAAATAGCAGCTAGGAAGCCTCTGCATACAAGTGATACACTTTTGTTAAGATTAGTTTTGTGTTTCTAGTGTCGACTCGTCTGTGGAATATTCTTCTTCTTTCTTAAGACCTTTGACTGTCATTTGCCTTGTGTTAACCGTTGCGTTATTTTTTTCTTTTGTTTATTAAATTAATAAATGTTCTAGTATTTTTTTGTTAACTTCCTTGTCCTTGGTTTATTTTTTTATTCATTTTTATTCACCTTATCTGATAATATATATATTATATATATATATATAATAATATATAATAATATATATATATATATATATATATATATATATATATATATATATAATATATATAATATATATATATATATATACTATATATATATATATATATATATATAGATATATATATATATATATATAATATATAATATTATATATATATATATATATATGTATATATATTGATATATATATAATTGGTACGCGGCTCGGACCTGGTTTGATCTCTCTTTGCCGTCGTCACAATACATACACACACACACACACACACACACCACACACACACACAACACACACACACACACACACACACACCACACACCACACACACATCTCTCTAACAACACACACACACACACATCTCTCTCTACACACATCTCTCTCTAACACACACACACACACACACACATCTCTCTCTAACACACACACACACATCTCTCTCTAACTCACACACACACACACATCTCTCTCTAACACACACACACACACACACACACATCTCTCTCTAACACACACACACATCTCTCTCTAACACACACACACACACACACACACACATCTCTCTCTAACACACACACACACACATCTCTCTAACACACACACACACACACATCTCTCTCTAACACACACATCTCTCTAACACACACACACACACACATCTCATTCTAACATACACACACACATACACATCTCTCTCTAACACACACACACACACATACACATCTCTCTAACACACACACACATATACACATATCTCTAACACACACACACAGACACACATATCTCTCTCGAACACACACACACACGGTTATGGTACTCCATGGTGTAAGGGATAGCACGCTCGGTTCACAACCGAGAAGTCCCGGGTTCGATCCCCGGGGGTTGTTTCCTTAAAACCCGAGCCCCTGTCCACCCAGCAGTGAATGGGTACCGGGTGTTAGCCGGGGTTTGTGACCTGCTCTCCGGGGTGCTGGCTTCGGCCAACACAAAGCACTAAGGATGAATGATAAAAATGTTGAAATGGAGACGGGGCCACACGAGCATTGCTCTGGCCCTGTAAAATACAACTAGATGAATACAACTAGATGAATACACACACATCTCCCTCTCTCTAACACACACATACACACACACACACACATATACACACACACATCTCTCTCTCTCTAACACACACGCACACGCACAATCACACACACACAAATACACATTCACACACATACACACACGCACGCACACACACACACACACACATACCGCGCGATGGTCATGTTGATAGCGTGCAGGACTGCCATTCTGTGGTAGTCGTTTCGAATCCTCACTGCTGGGATTTTTCACTGACAAATACGGGCGGTTACTGTACCCCTTGAGCAAGGGGATTGTGTTCTGTGGTGTGTGAGGTCCCATCATTACCCAAAAATCGGTAATTATGAGCTCCAAGCTCACACCGGGAGGGTGAAACTGGGGGTCGCGAGTCTGGCTCGCGTGGACAAGACCATGGGTGAATGACACACACACACTCCCTCCATGGGATATAGTATAACCTTTACCACCAAATATCAAGCGGCACTTCAAAGCCAAACCACATAATTCAGCTGCTTTGTTTACATTCTCCTGGACCTGTTTATCGATAGTGTGCCTTGTCGTTCCTTTGTCTTGACCTCACCTCCAGACCTTCTTTCCCTTCCCTGCTTCCTGCTCGTCCGGGGCAGTCCTCCCTCGCTGCATAAAGGGGAGGGGGAAGAGCGGCTATAGGATAGAGGTGGAAGGGCGAGAGCGGGAGTGAAGTAAAGAGTGTAAGATGGTGCTGATTAATGCTTTCCGGGCCGCATATTCTCCAGGTGCTCTCTCTTTTCGGCAGCTGGCTGCCCTCTACGCATGGCTGTAGCTCCGAAACTAACCACAGGATTTTCTTGTAAATAACCTCATTGTGATTCCCACACAAAGTTATTATTGTCGATGTGTACATAAACCCAACCTAACCTAACCTAACCTAACTTAACGTTTTTCTAACCTTACCTAATTTAGGGGTCTGCCAAAACGGGAGAGCGCCTGGAGAATATGCTTCCGGGCCAGCGCTCGTGTGCGCTGTTTAGTGGCGGAATTTTAGTGCCGCGATACATTGTGTGTGTATTTTTAAGATCGTCTGCGTGGGTGAAAAAATATATTTGTTTAGACTGCGATTAATGAAAGACTGCCACGGTTTCTACCTCGAGTTTTTTTTTCTTCTCTCTCTCTCTCTCTCTCTCTCTCTCTCTCTCTCTCTCTCTCTCTCTCTCTCTCTCTGCCCGTCAGGGTGGCAAGGTTGGTAGAGACGTGAGTTCGCAATGTGCAGCGTCCCTGTGCATTCGGTCAGCGGTTCGAGTCCGCCTAGTTCGTGCTGACGTGGCGGCGCTTTGTATAGTCAATAACCTTGTAGTTGGTACTTGCAAAGTGTCTAGATAGGATGAAAATCTTATCTCTTATCTCTCGCTCTCGCTCTCGCTCTCGCTCTCGCTCTCGCTCTCGCTCTCGCTGTCTCTGTCTATTGCTCTCATATATTTGGTAAACGCAGAGGAGGTTTCTGCAGTATTAATGATTCGAAATGTTGCGATAAATCCGATATTTATTCATTTGTAGCATTGCCAAAACCTTTACTTATTACTATTGATTACTATCGTGCTTTCTGCGGCTATATGAATATTTTGAATGATAGCATTATTAGTAGGGGTAGCAGAAGTAGTAGTAGTGATAACAGTAGTTGTAATAATGATAGACGTGAAAGTAGCAAAGGTAAAGCAATAGCATCATTTTATTATTATAATTTTTGTGATAGTAATTACAACATAATTAATAGTATCGGTAATGGCAGTGACAGCAGCACAAATTAAGATTGCTATTTCAATTTCGTCAACGAGTTGCTTACATCTCACAAAAAGTAACACAAATGTCGGTGCTACTATAGCTTGCGGTATACCGGGACATTTTACACTATAGCGTGCGGTCTACATTTCTTACTCTACTTTTTTTTTTTTATTTTTTTTATTTATTTACATCTATTACATAAATATATATACATATACATATACATTGCACATACATACACATACACATACATACACATACAGCCAGTAATAAATGAGCGGGCATCAGCCCGCCGCTGTAGCCGCAGCCACAGTCAGGTCACAGGTGGGCGGGGCGTGAGGTCACTCCCGCTCCTTAGTGTTCATCGGGGGGGTGGGGCGGCACGCGCCACCTCCAGCAGCAGGGGCAGATTTTTCTGAAACTGCCGTACGAGGGCGGCCGCGCTTTCCGGGCCGACGCACTGTCTGAGCCGCTCTGTAGCGGGACAGGAAAGCAGGTAGTGGGTCGGGGGAGGGGGGGTCATATGGGACAGTGCTCACACGGCCGCTCCTCAAACCCGTCCCTCAGCTCATCCGGGTTACGTAGCCAAGCCGAAGTCGGTTTTAGAACGACCTCCTCGGCTCGGGACAGCTGCTGGGCGGGGCGTAACGGCTCGTTGTTTTTCGTGGCTTGTTTGTGCCAGGCTGCCTGCCTCGATGTCTGCACCAGCTGGCGATACTGTTGTTCTGCGGCACAGATGGCAGCGGGGTCTGGCCAGTACCTTGGCCCCTTGGATGCTGGGTAAGACAGTCAAGGCCACCGCTGGATGTCTGGTGGCCTCCCGGGCCGCCTCATCGGCCGCCTCGTTGCCACGGACGCCTATGTGGCTGGGCACCCAGTTGAACCTTACACAGCGCCCCTGCGCGGCGAGGCCCTGGATGTGGCCCAGGTTGGCGGTGGTGATCTGCACGTTGTCCATCGGTGTGCGGGGCTGCCGTAGGACCTGCAGGGCAGACATGGAGTCGGTGTGAATCACCACAACCTCCTCCTGTCGGCCCCGGGCGTGCTGTAGGGCGCGCTCTATCGCCACCAGCTCCGTCTGCAGCGTGGAGCAATGGTCGGGTGTCCTCCAGGACAGCACCTCACCGCCCGTAACCACCGCAGCACCTGTCCGGCCTTTCTCAGGGTCAACGGAGCCGTCGGTGTAGTAGATAGCGACCGCGACGCTGCTGGGAACATTGGCGTGCGCCACCACCTGCAGGGCGACGCTGCTGGGAACATTGGCGTGCGCCACCGCCTGCAGGGCGTGCTGCCTCAGCTCCTCCCGCGTGCACAACGCCTTCGCGGCCGGCAGTGTGGCGATAATCACCTGGGCGGCAGAGGGCTGCCACGGTGGCGGAGCGACGTAGTTGACAGCGGGGCGGTCAGGTCCGTCCAGCAGCAGGTGGATGGCGGCGTCTGCCACCCTCTGCAGCCAGGTGTTGCCCGGCGATAGGTCACGCTGCTCCTGTGGCAAGACCCTGCACAGCCTGTCCCGCGCGACAGACTCCCTTGCCTGGCAGAGGATCTTGGCCACCCGACAGGCCACGATCTGTCGAACCCTGGTGGCTAGGGGCACCAAACGTGCCTCCGCCTGCATGACGCGGGTGTTTGCCCAGCGCGGTGCCCCCAGCAGGGTCCTCAAAGCTCGGTTCTGAAGGACCTCTAACTTCCTCTGCTGAGTGAGCGATAACGAGACAAGCACGGGCGCGCTGTAGTCTACAAGGGCGCGCACAGTGTGCACGTAGAAGAGGCGCAGCACTGATGACGTGGCCCCGGCGTGTGTCCTCGTCATGGCCCTCATGACGTTGAGCCTGGTCTCAGCCCTCTCCCTCAGATACTTGACTGAGTAGTGAAGTGGAGGCCCCGGTCAAGCCACATTCCCAGGTACTGGAAGGCGTGGGTCAAGCCAGCCTGATGCCCTGTATCTGTAGAGGACAGACCGGGGGGGCAGCGGCCTTGAACACCATGGCCTTGGACTTCTCAGCCGATATCTTGAGACCCAGCTCTCTGCACTTGCAACTGACTAGGTCAAGGGCTTGCTGGGTCAGAGCCACCCCGGGCACCCCGGCCAGTGACGACCAGGACCAAGTCGTCGGCGTAGCTGAGAAGTGCCGTGCCCTCCCGGAACGGCAGGCCGACCAGCTGCTCCATCAGGAGGTTGAAAAGGGTGGGGCTTAGGACCCCGCCCTGCGGCGTGCCGTTGACCAGCTCCCTGTAGCTGGATTTGCGCCCCTGGAACCTGACCCTGGCACGGCGGTGCCAGAGGTAATCCTCAATCCAGGCGAGGAGTCTGCCCCGCACGCCCCGCCGCACCAGCGCGGCCAGGATGGCGTGGGCGTTGGCCAGCTCAAACGCCTTCTCCAGGTCAAGGAAGACGGCGACAGCAGGGCGGTTGTCGATTTGGGCCAGGAGGGCCATGACGCTGTTGGAGGTGCCCACCCCTGTGGTGAAGCCGAAGATGTGTGGGTGGAGGTCTCCCAGGCGCCACAGGAGGCGGGTCAGCACCATCCTCTCCGCCGTCTTGGCCGTGCAGCTCATCAGGGAGATTGGGCGCGGCTTGGTGGGTTCCCTGGGCTTAGGGATGGGCTGGATGTCGGCCTCCTTCCACGCCGAGGGCAAGCGGCCGGCCAGCGGCCGGCCAGCCAGGAGGAGTTGATCAGGGTCAGGAGTGCCGCCTCCCCGGCCGCCCCAGCGTGGGCCAGCATCGAGTAGGTGGGTTCCGTCAGCGCCCGGAGCGGTGTCCGTCCCTTCCTGGCCCTTACCAGCTCCCGGAAGTGAAGGGCTGATCAGTGGCGTCGGGGCGAGCGCGAGCGGCGCCCATGACAGCCCCCGCGCACAGGTTGAAGCTGAACCTGCAGCCGCTGGACACGGGCGGGGAGTTGATCGCTGCTACCCCTCGAGACAAACATCTCCACCAGGCGCTCGGCCTCCTGTAACGGCTGAGGGTGGGCTGGAGGGCGGGGAGGTCTCTTTCCGGAGGCAGTCCTCACCTTGCCCCCCAGCTCGGCCAGCTTGGTGTGTTGGTTAAAACCTGCGCACCATTCGAGCCATTTGGCCTCCCGAACCCGCCCCGTGACCTGCCGAGCGTGCCTCACAACCTCACGCAGCAGCTCCAGATTGTTGGGTGTCGGCCGCCTGCTGTACAACTTCCGGGGATGTTAACCATGTGGTTCTGTTCCCGCACCTCCTGGTTGTAGAACCACTAGTTCTGGTTGTACCTGCGACGGGGACGGGGACCTTCCGTGGTATGGCTGCCTCCGCCGCCCTCTCAATGGCCAACGTCAGTTCGCTTTCACACTGGTCCAGATCCACCGGCGCCTCGTAGGTGGCCCACCACTGGGCCAGGGTGGCCTGAAACAATGCCCAGTCCGCCGCTGTATATTCCACCGCGGCGGCGGGAGCTGTGGCAGCGGCGGGTGACCTGCAGTGTTGTGGCGACTGCATAGTGGTCGCTGGTCAAAGTGGGGTGGACCTGCCAGGAGGCGTCCGGTGCCAGGTCACTGGAGACTCTACTTACACTCTATTCGCCTACACTTCAGGCTGCCACTTACCATTGTATATGATTATGATATTGTCTATTATACAGTAGAGTATCATAGAAAAACAAATCAGACAAACAAAATAACGTTTTTTCTTACCACATCGAATGACAAGGCTCTGCTTCTTGTGGGCGTCCAGATGATTGCTTGCACGTATAAAGGTGACTGTTTTTCTTCTGTCAGTATGACACTTCTGTAGAATTCTTTCAACAGCATTGTAGAGGGTTAAGTTGTCTGACTGATATTCTTCGGCTTGAATTGTAGGAGGATACTGAGACATTACTTCGTTGATCCCATTGTACAAGGTTGAGTAGAGTCTAGGTATACTCAGGTCAGGTCATGTGTAGTCTTTTCAGACTGCACATTACAGCTATGCGGTAGTCAGGTCAGGTCAGATCAGGTCAGATCTTGGTAGAACGCACATCAGGGTACCGTAGACCTCAGACCCGATGTAGACCGCACGCTATAGTAGCACCCAAATGTCTCTCCTACAAAAGCTACCCCTCTCTCTCTCCTACAAGTTAATTGCAAGGCCCTGAAGAAAGATAATTTGTTTATTGATATACACATTTACCAAGAGGGATTACGCTGCCCAAGTCGCATAATTCCAAAGCTTACGTCTGAAGGAAGGAAGAAGGGGAAAAAAAAAAAAGGGGGAAGGATTAAGAAGGGGGGAAAAAAAAAAAGGGGGGAGGGNCGGGACCGGGGAGGATCAGTGGTGTCTTCTTAAGCTAATAGGGAAGAAGAAGGAAAGGTGAAGATGGAGGAGGAGGAGGAGGAGGAATAATGACTATAGTTGAGAGGCTGATATTAAAACGTGCAGTAAATCTACCCCAGAGTATTCCCTTCAGGAAATGTTCACTCGGGTATTGGTGCATTAGTACACTTAAGACAGATGAGACAGGATCATTTGAGACATTATAAGCTGTAGTTTAGATATCTCTTCTCCTTCTTTCACTTCTCTATCTTCCTTCTTCTCTCCATCATTATCTCCTTCCTTCCTTCACCTCTTTATCTTCCTTCTTCTCTCCATCATTTTATCCTTCCTTCCTTCACCCCACCGTCTCCAGCTGTCAGTGTCCCGGAGGAAGACGTGTCAGGGAGGAAAAAAAGCGTTGTGTCAAGTTAGGTGGTGATAACGGCGTGCTCGGGTTATGAGCTAGACTGCGTTAAGCTGAGCTGTTACCACCTCCATCCACCTACCTCACCCTGCCTCCTTACCCTGCCTCCCTCCCTGCCTCCCTACCTGCCTGCCTGCCTCCCTCAATCCCACCTGCCTCCCTCCCTGCCTCCCTACCTGCCTTCCTTCCTTCCCATCTACCTCCCCTTGCCTCCTTTTCTTTCCTCTCTACCTCCCTGCCTCAATCCCTCCCTCCTTCCCTCCCTCCCTCCCTCTCTCCCTGCCTCATCCCTGCCTCATCCAGACGATCTATTACCGAGACTCTGAGATTAGACGGGATTACCTGCCTCAGTGCTTCCTGGGTACCGTGCTTCCTTCCTTCCTTCCTTGCATCTGTATCTGCCTGCCTTTCTCTTCCTCTTATTCCTGCCCTTCATTTCCAACTTCCTGATCTTGTTGCATTGTGTTTCTTCTTTTGTATTCTTCCTCTTGCCTTTTCGTTTACCTCCTGTTCTTCCCTGTTCTCCTGTTCTCTTGTTCATATTCCTGGTTCTTCATTTCCTTTTAGCATCTTCATCCCTTTCTTTTTTTGTTCCTCTTCTCTCTTTTCTGTTTTTTCTTTCCTCCTTCTCTTCGTCTTCCTCCTCCATTTTTTCTCCTTCCTCCTCCTCCTCCTCCTCTTCCTCTTCGTCTTCCTCCTCCACTTTTTCCCTCTTCCCCTCCCAAACACTCACCGCAATCTCTTCCTTTCTCCACATGAACATTTATTATCTCTCTCCTCTCTCTCTCTCTCTCTCTCTCTCTCTCTCTCTCTCTCTCTCTCTCTCTCTCTCTCTCTCTCTCTCTCTCTCTCTCTCTCTCTCTCTCTCTCTCTCTCTCTCTCTCGTCAGTATATATTTTTTCAATCAATAATATTTTTTCTCACCATAAATCACAGACCCGATTAAAAACCTTCTAATTATATCGTCAGATTTTTCTTCCGATTGACGTAATCCATTGTGTGTCATCCTTCCTTCCTTCCCTCCTTCCCTCTCACATTCTTTACACGGTTTATACAGTTTTAGAATGACAAGAAGAGAAGACAAAGTGGAGAGGGAGACGAAATCGATTGCAAGAAGTTGAGGAAGAAAGGAAAGAAAGAATGAATGCAAATGAAGAGAATGGAAAGGGAGATGAAGGAAGAAGATAACAAGAGATTAGGAAACAAAAAAGATGAGAGAACGGCAAGGAGAAGAAAGAGTGAAGGATAAGGAGGACAGTGATGGCTAAAAAGGGAAGTAGAGAGGTTGTGGAGTGGAAAGAAGAGAGGGGAAAAGATAAGGGATGAGAAGAGAGGAGAGGGTGCGTGGCCGGCGGCTCGACGAGGGGAGAGAGGTGAAAAAAGGGCATAAAAGCAGGATATCTACATGTATCGGACAGGAGACAATCCCGAGAGAGAGAGAGAGAGAGAGAGAGAGAGAGAGAGAGAGAGAGAGAGAGAGAGAGAGAGAGAGAGAGAGAGAGAGAGAGAGAGAGAGAGAGAGAGAGAGAGAGAGAGAGAGAGAGAGAGAGAGAGAGAGAGAGAGATATTCACGTAGTTTGTAGTTGGTTAGCTCGTAATGCTCACCAGATTTCTTAACAAGTGACCAAGAATAATTTCTTAACATCCCTACCAAGTATGAAGACGTTGTTGAAGGTGTTGGTGGTGGAGGTGGTTGTGGTGGTGATGGTGCAGGCCTAGGGATGCCAAGTGGAGGAGGCCCCGGCAGGGCTGGGCAGAAGACGGACGCTCCCTGCGTGGGGGTCTTGAGGAGCAGGTGGTGCAGTGTGCCGCTGCCGAGGAAGGCCGCTACAAGGCGCACCAAAAGGAAGGAAATGGAGCAGGTGCGGATCACCCTGGAGGAGGTCCGGTTCCTGGAGGCCGAGGCCGCCGAGCAGCAGCAGCAGCGGCGGGTAGGCGAGGCTCGAGCCGAGGCCGCCGAGGTGACCGACAGCCTACCAAGTGGCACGTGACAGTTCCACCTCCACACACACCCCTCCCTCCCCTCCACCACCTCCACACACACCCCTCCCTCTCCTCCATCTTCCCTCCACCACCTCCACACACACCCCTCCACCTCCTCCTCCACTGTCCATCCACGTCACCCTGAAACACGAGCCCTATTTAGTATTTTACGTCAGGAAAGTTAGGTGGGATGGCTAAGTAATTACGAGTAATAAAATTTCCCCTGCGCTGGAAAATGCGTTTGGATTGCCTGAAGGGGAGCAAGTGGTGAGGCTGCCACGCAAATTACCGCCACTTTAACGTATAAAAAAAACAGCTTTGATACCCATTCACTTAGTCTATAATTGCACGTCCTTTATCATGTGACCGATGAAATTGTATATATTCTGTCTTTCATCCTATAAAGAATATCCCAAATGAGCAGTTTTACCACCTAGCTTTAATTGATAGAGATATATTAAGCAACAGCCAGATATATAAAGAACAGTTTAGATGACTGGATGACTGAGGCGATTTGTCAATAAGCAGTTACTGTTTTTCATTATAGGATGGACAATGATAACTGAAGTGTCACTTCAGCACTAATTACAATCACGTCAGCCAATACAACAGCCTTAATTGTTGTCACTTGCTTTGTTACGAGGATGTTATTGCCCCTAACCACTTTACTCGTACAGGAATTACCACGTGTATGTCTCAGGGCCTCTTGTAGCTTCCTTATTTTCTTATGTTCTTATGTTCTAACAATACTCAGAAAGGTTATCATTGCCCCTAGCAGTCCTCAAGAAGTACTCAAACTACCAACTAAAAGAAGAACAACAAAGAATTACAAATGGTTCCTCCCTCACCCCATCCCTCTACACACCATCCCGATAGCCCTGACACCCTACCCACCACCTATCCCTCCCCACTCCCATTCATTACCAGGTGCCACTCCAATATATGTCCCCACAAAGTGTTTTAAGTGTCCTATCAGCCGCAACCGTAGGGCTCCTATCACGAGTTTGGGGACGCTAAAAGATCGAGGGTGATAAGAGATGTCGAGGCTCCGCGCCACCTCGACTGGAAGGAAAGAAGAGAGGTTGGAATGAATAGATATGAGATGAAAGGGACGTACGCTTATATAATATGTGTGTGTGTGTGTGTGTGTGTGTGGTGTGTGTGTGTGTGTGTGTGTGTGTGTGTGTGTGTGTGTGTGTTCGTAGTGGACTGGAAATTTAGTGAGAATAGCTGCAGGTGGGTCTTCTGTGTGAATTAAGGCGCGGTCACACGAGCAACTTTTCTGGCAATATTACAGCCGGCAACACAAACGCGGCCCAAACTCAGATATAATTGCGCTGTTTTTTCAATACCAACATGTTGGTGTTCCAACAATATTCTGCCAAGAATATTCTCGGAAACTCCCACCACCAACGCATATTATTTGACATTAATTTTAATGCACGCTCTAATTCAATATACAGAAGCTGAAATAAATAGCTACATAGTGGCAAGAACCGATTACAAGACAAATTGTGAAGTCTTGTACATTCTTGTACATGTTTTGAAGCGTTTTGAAGGATACAATAAACTTAGAAACATTTACATGAGTTATGGGTGGTTTTTTTTTTTTTTTTTTATTGATTTACATCTATTACATAAATATATATACATATACATATACATATGCACATACATACACATACACATACATACACATACAGCCAGTAATAAATGAGCGGGCATCAGCCCGCCGCTGTAGCCGCAGCCACAGTCAGGTCACAGGTGGGCGGGGCGTGAGGTCACTCCCGCTCCTTAGTGTTCATCGGGGGGGTGGGGCGGCACGCGCCACCTCCAGCAGCAGGGGCAGATTTTTCTGAAACTGCCGTACGAGGGCGGCCGCGCTTTCCGGGCCGACGCACTGTCTGAGCCGCTCTGTAGCGGGACAGGAAAGCAGGTAGTGGGTCAGGGGATGGGGGGTCATATGAGGACAGTGCTCACACGGCCGCTCCTCAAAACCCGTCCCTCAGCTCATCCAGGGTTTACGTAGCCAAGCCGAAGTCGGTGTAGAACGACCTCCTCGGCTCGGGACAGTGCTGGGCGGGGCGTAACGGCTCGTTGTTTTTCGTGGCTTGTTGTGCCAGGCTGCCTGCCTCGATGTCTGCACCAGCTGGCGATACTGTTGTTCTGCGGCACAGATGGCAGCGCGTCTGGCCAGTACCTTGGCCCCTTGGATGCTGGGTAAGACAGTCAAGGCCACCGCTGGATGTCTGGTGGCCTCCCGGGCCGCCTCATCGGCCGCCTCGTTGCCACGGACGCCTATGTGGCTGGGCACCCAGTTGAACCTTACACAGCGCCCCTGCGCGGCGAGGCCCTGGATGTGGCCCAGGATGGCGGTGGTGAGCTGCACGTTGTCCATCGGTGTGCGGGGCTGCCGTAGGACCTGCAGGGCAGACATGGAGTCGGTGTGAATCACCACAACCTCCTCCTGTCGGCCCAGGGCGTGCTGTAGGGCGCGCTCTATCGCCACCAGCTCCGTCTGCAGCGTGGAGCAATGGTCGGGTGTCCTCCAGGACAGCACCTCACCGCCCGTAACCACCGCAGCACCTGTCGGCCTCTCTCAGGGTCAACGGAGCCGTCGGTGTAGTAGATAGCGACCGCGACGCTGCTGGGAACATTGGCGTGCGCCACCACCTGCAGGGCGACGCGTGCTGGGAACATTGGCGTGCGCCACCGCCTGCAGGGCGTGCTGCCTCAGCTCCTCCCGCGTGCACAAACGCCTTCGCGGCCGGCAGTGTGGCGATAATCACCTGGGCGGCAGAGGGCTGCCACGGTGGCGGAGCGACGTAGTTGACAGCGGGGCGGTCAGGTCCGTCCAGCAGCAGGTGGGTGTGGCCGGGGAGGAGGTGGATGGCGGCGTCTGCCACCCTCTGCAGCCAGGTGTTGCCCGGCGATAGGTCACGCTGCTCCTGTGGCAAGACCTGCACAGCCTGTCCCGCGCGACAGACTCCCTTGCCTGGCAAAGGATCTTGCCACCCGACAGGCCACGATCTGTCAAACCCTGGTGGCTAGGGGCACCAAACGTGCCTCCGCCTGCATGACGCGGGTGTTTGCCCAGCGCGGTGCCCCCAGCAGGGTCCTCAAAGCTCGGTTCTGAAGGACCTCTAACTTCCTCTGCTGAGTGAGCGATAACGAGACAAGCACGGGCGCGCTGTAGTCTACAAGGGCGCGCACAGTGTGCACGTAGAAGAGGCGCAGCACTGATGACGTGGCCCCGGCGTGTGTCCTCGTCATGGCCCTCATGACGTTGAGCCTGGTCTCAGCCCTCTCCTCAGATACTTGACCTGAGTAGTGAAGTGGAGGCCCCGGTCAAGCCACATTCCGAGGTACTGGAAGGCGTGGGTCCAAGCCAGCCTGATGCCCTGTATCTGTAGAGGACAGACCGGGGGGGCAGCGGCCTTGAACACCATGGCCTTGGACTTCTCAGCCGATATCTTGAGACCCAGCTCTCTGCACTTGCAACTGACCAGGTCAAGGGCTTGCTGGGTCAGAGCCACCCGGTCACCCGGCCAGTGACGACCAGGACCAAGTCGTCGGCGTAGCTGAGAAGTGCCGTGCCCTCCCGGAACGGCAGGCCGACCAGCTGCTCCATCAGGAGGTTGAAAAGGGTGGGGCTTAGGACCCCGCCCTGCGGCGTGCCGTTCTCCAGCTCCCTGTAGCTGGATTTGCGCCCCTGGAACCTGACCCTGGCACGGCGGTGCCAGAGGTAATCCTCAATCCAGGCGAGGAGTCTGCCCCGCACGCCCCGCCGCACCAGCGCGGCCAGGATGGCGTGGGCGTTGGCCAGCTCAAACGCCTTCTCCATGTCAAGGAAGACGGCGACAGCAGGGCGGTTGTCGATTTGGGCCAGGAGGGCCATGACGCTGTTGGAGGTGCCCACCCCTGTGGTGAAGCCGAAGATGTGTGGGTGGAGGTCTCCCAGGCGCCACAGGAGGCGGGTCAGCACCATCCTCTCCGCCGTCTTGGCCGTGCAGCTCATCAGGGAGATTGGGCGCGGCTTGGTGGGTTCCCTGGGCTTAGGGATGGGCTGGATGTCGGCCTCCTTCCACGCCGAGGGCAAGCGGCCGGCCAGCCAGGAGGAGTTGATCAGGGCCAGGAGTGCCGCCTCCCGGCCGCCCCAGCGTGGGCCAGCATCGAGTAGGTGATTCCGTCAGCGCCCGGAGCGGTGTCCCGTCCCTTCCTGGCCCTTACCAGCTCCCGGGAAGTGAAGGGCTGATCAGTGGCGTCGGGGCGAGCGCGAGCGGCGCCGATGACAGCCTCGCGCACAGGTTGAAGCTGAACCTGCAGCCGCTGGACACGGGCGGGGAGTTGGTCGCTGCTACCCCTCGAGACAAACATCTCCACCAGGCGCTCGGCCTCCTGTAACGGCTGAGGGTGGGCTGGAGGGCGGGGAGGTCTCTTTCCGGAGGCAGTCCTCACCTTGCCCCACAGCTCGGCCAGCTTGGTGTGTTGGTTAAAACCTGCGCACCATTCGAGCCATTTGGCCTCCCGAACCCGCCCGTGACCTGCCGAGCGTGCCTCACAACCTCACGCAGCAGCTCCAGATTGTTGGGTGTCGGCCGCCTGCTGTACAACTTCCGGTGGATGTTAACCATTTGGTTCTGTTCCCGCACCTCCTGGTTGTAGAACCACCAGTTCTGGTTGTACCTGCGACCGGCGACGGGGACCTTCCGTGGTATGGCTGCCTCCGCCGCCCTCTCAATGGCCAACGTCAGTTCGCTTTCACACTGGTCCAGATCCTCCGGCGGCTCGTAGGTGGCCCACCACTGGGCCAGGGTGGCCTGAAACAATGCCCAGTCCGCCCGCTGTATATTCCACCGCGGCGGCGGGAGCTGTGGCAGCGGCCGGGTGACCTGCAGTGTTGTGGCGACTGCATAGTGGTCGCTGGTCAAAGTGGGGTGGACCTGCCAGGAGGCGTCCGGTGCCAGGTCACTGGAGATCAAGGTGAGGTCCAGCCTGCCACCCGGACGTGGGTGGGCACCCCGGTGTTTAGGAGGACAATTTCCGGCACCTCCTCCAGCACCGCGGCTAGGTGGCGGCCCGCACGGTTGGTGGGGGAGACAGACTGCAGCATCGGGTGGTGGGCGTTGAAGTCGCCACCCACGAGGACGCTGCTGTGTGTGGCGAGGGAGAGCAACTCATCGGCCTCCAGTTGCCTCCTCCAGCTGCTGTATATGTTGTATACAGTCAGTGGGAGGCCTGGAAGCTCCAGCTGCACTGCCATCACCTCCACGCCCTCGCCACAGTCCACGGGGTCCTCAATCCGACGGTGCGGGAGAGCGCTGCGTACCACTACCACACAGCCTCGACGCCCATCCTCGCCACATGATAGGGAGTGCACCGTATATCCCGCTATCCTCCACTCAAAGTGCTCCGGCGTCAGCGTTTCCTGCAGGAGAACGAGATCAAGGTCCTCCTCCACTATGGCCTGGAGGACCTCAGGTCTCTTGCCACGGAGCCCTTGAATGTTCCATTGGAGGACCTTGAGCCTGCCAGCGGTGGGCGGCGGGTGGGGGGAGGTCACGGGTGCCTCACCATCACTTTCTGTTTCACTCAGCTCGTGATTCATTTATATCGGTGAACAGACCGGGAGGGGCTGTGTAGTGGGGGTGGAAGGAAGGAGGGACGGGGGTGATGAGGGACTGTCGTGAGTGAGGGAAGGGGACGAAAGACGCAAATCCCTTTCAATCTCGGCCCAGAGGAAGGCCACAAGTTCCCCCTCGTCCCTGGGGACGTCATCCGGCCTGGCTAGAAGGTGTGAGATCACGCCTACCACTCGTCGCAGCATCCCGAGCAATCCTCCACTATACAGTCCAGGCAGAAGGGCGGGAGTACTTGGCCTTGGATCAGGGGAGGAGGCTGGCGTGACTCCGGGCCGAGAAAGTGTGGGGGTGGCCGTGGGCGTCGCCGTGGAATGCACAGGCGACGCCTGATCGGGCGTGAGCATAACTTCGGGTGGCGTGGAAGCGATGGGTCTGGAAGGAGTGGGTGACACGGGCGCCAGTGTGGGGGAGTGGGGGGGGAGTGCCGCAGTTGGCGTGGGAACAGGTGAGACAGTGACAGTGACAGGCATGGGCATGGGCGGCGAGAGTGTAGCCGGGGTGGGAGAAGGATGGGGTCCCGCAGCCTCCTGCCCTAGACTATGGTGTGCCCTCGCCTGCACCTTCCACCTCCGCCTCTGTCGCTGTGTCGGCCTATCGTGGTCCACAGTCCCCCGGGAGGATCGGGTGTCAGAGATATGGAAGAGACTCGCTAATCCCCTCGATCCCTCGGCGTCGGTGTCCAGTGCCCCCGCACCTCCCCACGCCGGCCTCGCAGGAGGCGGAGCCGGAACAAAGGAACCTTGCGGCCCCGGCCGATCACCGCCGCCCTGTAGGCGCCTTCCTCCTCCAGGCAGTCGTCGCAGGCGTTCAGGGCAGCGGGGGTTCCAGGCGTGGTGCCCCCCGAAGCAGTTGGGGCATCTGGCGGTCGTGAGCTGCCGGGCCTTATGACGCCTTATGCACTGCTCGGATGGGTGCGCTGGCTGCACACACCACACTCGACGGGGTGTTGACAGCGCCCTTGCAGGTGATTATACCGCTGGCACCGGTAACACCGCAGGGGCTCCCTGTCGTACTGTCGCAGGGAATATTTACCCCAAGGCCCCAGGTCCAGCCTGTCAGGTGCCGCGCCAATCAGCTCCACCAGTACCTGACGGGTCGGGGCCCTGTCCCGGACGGCACGGAGGCGCCCCGCCGAGATCACGCTGGGATGATCCCGCACCGCTTCAAGAGGCATGTCGAGCGGGTAGCGCGGAGGACAGCTTGATGTGTCTTCGGCGGGATCAAGCAACACAAGTCTGGCCGGGGCGTCCCGCTCCTGAGCCAGGCCACACATCCTATCGGTGGAGGCAAGGTCCTTGGGGGTCAGGATGTATTCCCCCTTGCAGGTTGGGCCTGACATCCATCTGCAGGCCCTGCAGGTCCTGCTGCAGGGCTAGCACGGCCAGGTAGTGGTTGGCATAGCCGTCGTCAACCGAGTTTGAACCTCGGCCGCTTGCTGCCCGTGACAGGTGCTGGCTGACGTCTTGCCCCTGGCGGTCCACGGTGGACCAATTACCACCCTGGTCCTGAGCGGCGTCAACAGCACTGTCGGCGTCTCCTTCGCCTTGGCGCAGCTCATCCCCATTACCACCACCACCACCCTGTTCCTGAGGGGCGTCAACAGCAATGTCACTGTTCGGCGTTGTCCTTCGCCTTGGCGCAGTCATCCCCATACCACCACCACACCTGTTCCTGAGGGGCGTCAAACAGCACTAGGGGGCACGGGCGCCGTACCGTGAGACCGCAGCACAGGTCCCATATTGCAAGTTAAGTCAAGGAAGTCAATTTTCGCCACGACACACGAAATTTTACATAGGGAGGGAGCCCCGGGCACACCCTCCCAGCACCGAACACCCCTGACCTGACTTTACCCGTATCAGGAGCACGCAGTCGCACGTCTTTCTAGAATGACCGACGGAATGACACTGTATGGGTGGTTTCTATTTTCTTTGTTGACGGTCTATTAATAACTAAAAATTTTAGGGGATACCAACTTATTTTTGATCACTTTGATGTTTGATGTTTGATGTCTGACGCGCTTCCATACACAAGAACCCATTTCAATCACTCACCACCCTATTTGTGAACCAGTTTCTCCCTATTTATCCCTATTTATCCAAAGACGCTTCTTCAGATACATCAGATCAGAAGCCAAAATTGCCATTAAAAATCTAGTACCTCTGTGAAAGTCCGTGTGACTAAAACACGGCAAGGTATTGCCTTTGCTGAATATTGCAGGCTAAATATTGACGGAAAAGTGGCTCGTGTGACCGCGGCTTTAGTATAAATAAAAAGCGTATGTATACTTTAAAAAAACACACACACACACACACACAAACACACACACACACACACACACACACACACACACACACACACACACACACACACACACACACACACACACACACACACACACACACACACACGATCGTCCGTGCTCTAATCCGAATATCGAGAGCGAGAGTGAATTAAAAAAACCGCATCATAATCCTACAAATCTTTCATCGTCGTCTTTGCCTCCCTTTCCGAAGAGCTTATCGGTATCCATGTGCTGCAACGACTGTATTGAAAATGGTGGGCTGGGACGGGATGCGTAAAGTCCGCCAAACTTTGCTGGGAAATCCGGTCTGGGCCCCAAACTAGATGCCGGGCTCGAGTATCCTTGATAAATAATTGATTCGCCGCGACTTTGCGAGTTAGCCGCCGCTGCCTCAGGGGTGCGGAGGGCGGGCGAGGCGAATTTTGAACAAGTCATTTGTATTACAGATTTGATCTTGTTTGGCGGCCTGGCTCCCCCTCGAGGCCGAACACGGAATAAATATGTGTGTGTGTGTTATGTGGTATATATATCTGAGTGTGGTATGGAGGGGGGAAGGGGGGGGTATATGCGTGTGTGTGTTGAATATAGGCTGTGAGGTTGTGTGTGGGTATTGAGAAGCTATAAAATGTGTGTTCTGCGGCATATATATCTGAGTGTGTTGGGTGAGGGGGGGTATATGTGGTTGTGTGTGTTGGGTGTTGAGTTCTTCCCACTACAGACAAACAGACAGTGTTCCCCCACTTTGGCAGCATAGTAAATAAACTAACACTGAGTAATTGTGAGGCAGGGAGGGAAGGAACACAACCAGTGACCGTCCTGGAGGCGCCGCGCCCTGCAGCCCTCGGCCCCTGAGGCGTGTGGGGACAGTGTGTGTGTGTGTGTGTGTGTGTGTGTGTGTGTGTGTGTGTGTGTGTGTGTGTGTGTGGAGTGACAGGGAAACATGCTGACGCCTCCTCCTCCTCCTCCTCCGTGTTTGAGTGTGTGTGTGTGTGTGTGTGTGTGTGTGTGTGTGTGTGTGTGTGTGTGTGTGTGTGTGTGTGTGTGTGTGTGTGTGTGTGTGTGTGTGTGTGTGTGTGTGTGTTTCAATTTCAATTTCTACCCTACGCAGTAATCAGTATTCCATTAAGTGTTATACTTTATGAGAAAATTTATGTTATGTGAATATTTAAGAAATTGTCATTTTTTGAGCTACTTACATTCCAAATGGATTTTACTATAGCTTAAAAGAAAGGCCTCTGCTTAATATTTACTATTCTAAGTTTCTACTATTCTATATTTCATTTTTGTTTACGCTTCATATTTTTTAGTTATTAAAAAAAACACGATTTCTGATCAAAATCCTAAAAAATACGAGGGGTACCCCTGCAGATTTTAGAGAAAATTTTTGCTTCTCAGATTTTCATGAAAATTGGTCCACAGGGACTTTCAGTCATGCTGAACACGAATCTTGAGTCAGTTTAATGATTACTATAATGCTAAACCCTGTTTTAACCTATGTACCCTATCCCTCCCTTCTTTCCTTCCTTCCTTCCCAGCACGTTTGTCCCCGCGAGACTTGGCAGGACGCGAGGACAGGACACGACAAGATGTCCTGCTCACGCAATTGGAGTGAGCCGGGGGTGGGGGGCAGGGGGGGTGGAGGAATGGCGTCTTGGCCAGAGTTCTAAATCAGTGAAATTATTGCGTACAGTCATTAAACTTGGCCAACTTGTGTCATTATTCAGCAGAAGTTTGGTTCCTCCGGTCGTGGGGGCCGCGCGCTCAGGCAGGCAGGCAGGCAGGCAGGCAGGCAGGCAGGCAGGCAGGCAGGCAGGCAGGCAGGCAGGCAGGCAGGCAGGCAGGCAGGCAGGCAGGCAGACAGGCAGGCAGGTAGGCAGGCGTGTGCAGGCAGAGTCTAAGAGACAGGTCACCATTCCTGTTTTGATATTTTTTTAAACTTTATTTTCTTTATCTGGGTGTGGTGAGGGTGTGGTTGTGTGGTGTTCCGTGGTGTGGTTAGGTGTGGCTGTGGACGTGTTGGGAGGGTGTTGTAGGGTGTAGTTAGGGTGTGGTCTGTGGTCTGTAGTGAGTGTGTAGAGTAGTATGTGATGTAGAGAGTTAGAAAGGGTGTAGGTGTAAATGTAATGCTCTTGAGGTGGCAGAAAGGCAGTGCTAGTCTGAGTGAAATGTTAATCCAGTAATTATCTTTATGAGTTAAATGTCAAAACAGCTACTGGCGTTTTGTCATCAACTGAAATCTAAGTAATTATTATTTCTCACCAAGCTGCTGTATGTAGAAATTAATTAACCTGTATTATGTTACCTATCAAAAGGCAATATATATACTACATAAACAATCATCAAAATCGATATGAACACAATTTAGAAAGCCGAACGATGACTGGCGAGAATAGTAAACATTAACATTTTTTACGACTTGAGAAAGATAAAAAATAAAGTATGAGATATGTAGGACGAAACTAGAAAAAAAGGAGTAAAGTTTATTCCAGAGACGAAAAAGATTAGAGTAGTCGAGATTAACATCGTTCAAAAGAAGTAGGAGTAAATTTGTTTAAGAAGATAAGCTTTGATGAGATGAGATTAGTTTACTTACTGTAAAAAAATTAGAAAGCATATACTTAAAGGTGTGTCTGCTGCCCCTTTAAACTATCACTATAGAAGGAAGAGAGGAGAAGAGATAGATAGAAATAGAGGAAGAGAAAGAGTAGATAGTGGGAGAGAAAGAAGGGGGTAGAGAAAAAAAATTGTTGATAGAGAAAGAGTAGAGAGTAGGAGAGGAAGAAAGTGTGGGTAGAGAGGGGGAATGAAGGTGTAGACTTACGATATGCAGAGTCAGAGTCACTATACTACTATGAAGTCGCTATAGAAGGAAGAGAGGAGAGTAGATAGTAGATAGAGGAAGAGGAGAGAGTGGGAGAAAAGGGAAAGGCTTTGAAGGGAGAGAGGGGAGGAAGGAAGGGGAAGGTAGCAGACTTATGATGTGCAGAGTTTCACGTTTGAAAGCCCTAACATAAATTCAAGAAGTTACATTCTAAGCTCCAGCATAGTGGCGTGTGTTGCATTTCATTGAAGGAGCTCGCTGATTGATACGTAACCTGCATTTTATTAGCGTCTTATATATGAAGGAACTTGATGAGGCAGAAGTTTTGCACGAAATTTAAAAGCACTTTGAACATCGTTTTTACATTTTTTATTCTTCTGAGTACATGTGAGTCGGGGTCATAGAAGAGAGAGAGAGAGAGAGAGAGAGAGAGACTTGGCACCGCTGTTGCTGTGCTTGATGGAGGGTTAGCGTGCCGCCTCATAACCTTGCTCGAGTTATAGCTCAAGGGCGACTGTTTTCTAACTCTGTCCGATACTCCCATAAAAAAGTATTCTCACTTGAGGGCTTAAAGTGAGTGGCAGGAGAAGTATGGTAAGCGATGATGTCAGTGTGTGTTAAGGGGGAAGGGATGAGAGAGAGTGCTGGTTCAATAGGCATGGTTAATTGTCTGTTATTTTAGCGCTGAACACACTTTGTCAATCATAACTATATATTATTTTTACTCGTCACTCTCCTCCCATTCCTTTTACTTATCTGTCTTTCCTTTCATAATTTATCCTTTTCACAATATTCCTTTTTTTTTCTTACATCACACCTCCCATATCATCTTTTCTTCCTCCATATGTCTTTCCCTCCCTCATTCCCTCTCCCTTTCCTCTTCCCCTTCTCTGCCTTTCCTTTCCCTAATTTATCCTTTCCAAAATATTCCTCATTTCTTTTCCCTCACACCCCAACCACCCTCACTCCCTCACGCCCTCTCTTCACATCGCTCCTGAGGATGGGCACACTCATTACCAAGAGGCAGCAGAAGGTGGGTGGCTGGGTGCTCGTCTGCCGCCACAACTCCTCTCCTTATACCACTCATGAATCACCAATAAGCTCGCTCGTTACCCAGGCGCTGTGAAGTTAAGCACAATCTCCCTCAAGATGTTCCCACGTGCCTTTGTGGAGTGACTCTATCTCTTATCTCCTATCGCTCTCTTGTGTAGATATATTGGACTTGTGTGCCTCTTGGTAAACACATATACACACATACGCGTCTGTTATCTCCTTCTCCTCCTCCTCCTCCTCCTTCTCCTTCTCCTTCTTCTCCATACATACATGTCTGCTATCTCCTCCTCCTTCTTCTCCATACATATATGTCTGCTATCTCCTCCTCCTCCTCCTCCTCCTCCTCCTCCTCCTCCTCCTCCTCCTCCTCCTCCTCCTCCTCCTCCTGTAGTTTAATAGTAGTATATAGTTCAGCAGATACCCTCTTTATATACCAATAGGTCTCCTGGTATCTGTTCTTCCTATGTATTCTTCCTCTTCCCTCATGTATAAGTCTTTCAGTAGGAGTAACTTGAGGGTTTAAAACTACATATTTCACCCATTGTATACATATTACTTAACTAAACCTCAAGGGAACTGCAGGGGGGGGATAGAAAAATGTAAGAAGAACGTCAATTTTTCATCGTCCAATTGAAACGAGAGAATAAAATGTAATGGAATATTGGAGAGAAAAAATATATCACAAAGGCTGAAATTATACTCGTAAAGGAAATATTATAGAGAGAGGAAAGTGGAGATGCCTGAGAGAAGAAAAAATATTGTATATGTTTGGAATAAAAAAGTGGGAAGGTTTTGATGCATGAATGGAATGGAAGGAAATATGGAAAGTAAGAATTCTCGTTGAAGTGGAAGAGGAAAAGTGGAAAGGATCGCCCTGAGAGGAGATCAAGAATAAAATGCGGTGAAATCTGAATATATATGAGAGAGAGAGAGAGAGAGAGAGAGGAGAGAGAGAGAGAGAGGAGAGAGAGAGAGAGAGAGAGAGAGAGAGAGGAGAGAAGAGAGAGGAGAGAGAGAGAGAGAGAGAGAGAGAGAGAGAGAGAGAGAGAGAGAGAGAGAGGAGAGAGAGAGAGAGAGAGAGAAGAGAGAAGAGAGACGGAGAGAGAGAGAAGAGAGGAAGAGACACCAGAGAAGAAGAGAGCACGAGTAAGAGAAGAAGAGCCGAGAGAGAAGAAATAGATGAGGCAGAAGAGCAGAAGAGAGAGAAGAGGAGAGAGAGAGAGGAGTAAGACAAGAAAAAAGTAGAGAGTACAATTAGAAAAAAGCAGATACTGAAATAAGTAGATTACCATCTAAAGCCAACAAATATAAGGCATGAAGACAAAAAAAAACAAAGGAAAGGGAGTTAAGACGAAAAAAAAAGTAAAGAAGAAAAGAAAGCAAGACCAAGAAGAACCGAACGAGGATGTGAAAGAAAG
>JACEEZ010010864.1:0-14936 GCA_016584305.1 Chionoecetes opilio
ACGGAAATATCTACTGTTATTGCTACAGTGGATATCTAATTTAATGGTCGCGGAGCACATGGTATATTTTTCCTACCCGCTGTACATTCCAATTGTATGTCAATATCCTTCTGTTTTGGGATTTACTTTTCCCCAAGATCCCTTTTACCTTAAATATGAACTTTATGGTAATTTTTCTCTCTTTTAATTTACCTCCGTTACGAAACAAACTCAGAATATCAATGTCTGCCACATGCGATTCCGTGTACGATATTTTTCATTCGTTCAATATTTATAACCAAGTCTCATTGCAATCCTACATTCTTAAGGGAGCAACCTCTTTTACAGCCGTTATTGATTTTTATATATCTATGATTTAAATTTTAACTTCTTTGAGATTATTTTCTTCTAACGTTAGAGTCAACACCCCTGTAACTCTGTGTACGAGGCAGCGATGGTCGGCTAAACTCTTCCGGAGCTGGCATGTTAGCCTGCATTAAACACTTTCTAAAACCCTTTTGACACCATATGCTACACTATATCCATGTCGCAACGCAAGCAGGATATCTGGAATAAATGGGTGTGACATTTTATGCTACAGCGACACTATTATGGACGTTTAGGGATATGGCAAGCATGGTGACGGGGCGTAATGTGTAGGCAGAACCTTGGTTTCTCTGTAAATATATTCAAGACAATTTTTGCAATAAAGCTAAAACCAGTTAACATATAAAATCAACGCCTTTAACACGCTTCAGGTGTCATATATAATTGAAGATCTGACATGTTCAAAAAAATTTCCCATGCGCGTGTTAATCATCTTTTTAAAATTTGGTAAACCGATTCACTTGGTTAGCAAAAAACGGACAGACATACGATAGACTGATGAACGCAGATTTTTAAAACATATTAATTTTCTCGTTTTGTAGAAAAAATTGCTTAGGTTAATAGTGATTTACGTCCTCCGAGGATGGAAGGCATGTCCACTGGGTGCAAGGTAAAAAAAAGGGCAATGCAGTGAAAAAAAAGAGACACTGAGTAGCGTGAACTGCGTGATAGCTTAAAAATCTATGAGGTGAAGGGGCATTGGCAGTCTCTAGGACAGGATAGACAATGGAATACTGAGTTGGTTGTGTGACACAGAAAACAATAGTTGCAGGCTGGCTAATCCCATGCGGGCAGATGCTAATGGCTTGATCAATAATGCTCGTTCCTCACCCTGCCCACCCAAGTTCATATGCATATACAGAAAACACATAAAATCAAAAGAGGAATGATGGGAAAATATCCTTCTCAGAGGAGGTGCACATCCAAACAAACCCTGCCTGGTTGAAAACGCTACCTATTGCTTGTTAAGGAAGTGCTGTTAGTAAGGCTTCTGGTATTGATCCAGGAGGCAGCATGTGGACACTCGGGCCCCTCTCAATCACTCATTTCCCTCAATCTTTAACATCTGAGACTGGAGCCTCTTGCACCATATTCCATCCCGGGTGTCGCATAAAATGGGTACCACCTCGAAATACGTTGCACCCTACCTCACACCCCCGCCGTTTCCTTACTTATTTACCACAAAATACTCCTTTATGAGTGATTAACCAGGACGTGTGTGGTACTGTGGTTGCTGCGGGTACTGGAGGAGACGGGAGAGAAAAGATTGCCGTATAACACTGTCACACATCCATCAGCTGACGCCCTCACTCACACAGACCAAAACTAATGAAAATGTTTTAAGTATCCCAGGTGAAATAGACACGGGAAGAGTTGACAAAATTGTTAACGAAGGAGACGAAGTTTGAAGAGACCTATGAAGCGATACTAAGCGTCAAAGGTCACAAGAAGAAGACGAATCAAGAGAGACAGAGATGGAAGTTTTTAACAAGATATCCCTTCACATGTCTTGTCATACATATAAGCACACTTAACATAGACATAAGACGTGTACAGAGCTAGATCACTCAATGCCTTGCTCTTAGTCCTTATGTGCTGGTGTAGGAAGTCCAAACACACCCACACAGATTGACGGTCACTACCTAATGCCTTCCTCCCTTCTCTCCGGACCTCAATGCCTTCCTCTCTTCGCTCCTGTCTCCTCCAGTACCTCCAGCAACCACAGAACCACACACGTCCTTTGGGTTTATCACTTATAAAGAGTATTTTATGTTAAATAAGTAAGGAACGGCGGGGATGTGAGGTAAGGTGGTACGTATTTTTGTGGTGGTAATTATTTTATTGCGACACCGGCTCCCCCCTTCACACATGTCCCCGCGCCTTGCACCACCTTAGGCTTTCATCAATATTTCAGGCACTTGGAGGAACTTTTTTATAAAGTCAAAATATATAAAAAATCGAAAGAATCAAAAGAAATACTAAAATGGGATGACAGGATGGGGTTAATTAAGGAAGCGTTTATATCCACACAAGGCCAACCACTTAACAAGGTGAAACGCGATACGGCGGATATACGGTAATTAATGAAGTGTGCTGGACACGCCATTGGGTACTTGTTGCCTTACATTGAGGAGCGATCGAGGCCAGGCATTCGAAGACTCTGGAGGCAGATTAAGGTAATGGGGGTTTCGTGATGAAGGAGGGCGACATGACAGAGGTTGTCAGTAGAGCCGAAGACCCTTGTAGCCAACTGGTAATGTTAGGTCATTACATTGATGATGACAGGAAAAGTGTAAAAAAATTTTTAAAAACATAATGCGCGAGCTATTCATTTACAATTAATTCCTCATAGCAAATTTATTCATTCTTACTAAAATAGGAAAAAAGACAAATGATTGAACCAATGATATTACAGCGGTGTAGTATGTATCACGCCACGATGAAGCTCCATATTCCGTAATTTTTGAGGTAAGAATTTATTACTATGATATCACCACCCAACTCAACCAACTTCAGACACTTCGGATAAACATATTAGTATTATTTATAGCATAACCTGTTTAAAAGATAAATGGTTTCAAGTGTGTGAGAGGTTCCAAGGAAACAGTTTTTCCCTTTTGATTTAATAGCAGAGAGCGGTAATCCTGCTGCTAGTGATGACTACAAAGCACTACTCGAGTAGTCGAGTACTCGTGGTTCCCGCCCTGGAGGCTGGGACACACCCCGAGGGCCGGGAACGCGCCTCCCCTACGACAATGTTACCACTCGCTACGGTGGTGCCAAATAAACCCACAGATCCCCCCTAAGTGATTGGGATTTAATATCCAACCCTGTAAGTAAACAATATTAAATTAATTGGGTGCACCAACCCACAATCTAAACAGCACTTGGAGCTGTCATTGTCCTTGAATGTGTGTGTGTGTGTGTGTGTGTGTGTGTGTGTGTGTGTGTGTGTGTGTGTGTGTGGTTTGTGTGTGTGTGTGTGTGTGCGCACGTGTGTTTTGTGTGTGTCAGTGTTATGTGTGTGTGTACATACAAAAAAAAATGTATATGTGAAAAACAACAGTAGCCCACTACACATAATCAGTCCCGCCGCGCCGGCTGTTTCGTTTCCTCACAGGTCTCCCGGTAGTCATCGGAGGCGCTGCTGAAGATGGTGGGGGCTGTGGTTTAGCCCGGCCGTGAATGGGACTGTTCTGTCTGTCTGAGTGTCTGGCGTCGCTGGAGGGTGAGTACTGCTGACCTTGAGATACGTCGGTTACGTAATGACAGTCTGCCGCTGCCTGCCAGCTTGCCCAAATACTGTCTGTTTTGGCCTCTTTTTTACGACAACACCAGCCCTGTCCACGCACCAGTCGTCGTGTCTTGGATAAGCACCTCGTTATCTACGGCCAGCGGGGACAGCCGTCGAGGTATCCCCCCACGTGATCTTGCCACCTCAACCTGTGACTCTGCCATGTGTACCTCTCGCTGCCTGAGGGTACGCCGCCAGTTTTTGTCCATTTTGTAGTGTTGGCGGGCAGCAGGTATTCCGTCCCGTAGCTGTCGCCCCGTGGCCAACTGTGGGGGAAAACTTGTTGATGCCCCGTAAAGGTGTGTTTAGGTACGGTGAATGGCTTGCGATGTCTTCTCGCAGTCAAGGCTGCCACCTCCTCCTGTGTTGTCTCTCAGCACCCCTCTTCGCGATTTTAAAACTGCCGCTTCCGCCCTTCCGTTGGATTGTGGGTAGTAAGCCGAGGACACCCTCGCATCCACTTCCCACTTCCTGGGGAAATTCAGTCACCTCGCTGCTGGCCAAGTTGCTGCCCCCATCAGTGGACAGTTGCTCTGGGGCCCCCCACCTTGTAAAACAAACCTCCCGAGATGGATGAAACCCTACGGGAGGTAGTTTCAGCGGGGAAATGAGCCATTTCGACCCAACCAGTAAGGCGATCAGTGTACGCTAAGCACGTGTGGCCCCCCATTGGAACAAACCCCCACCACCGACTGGAATTATACTCAGGTGGGGCGTCAGGACCAGCGATTCCGGGGGGAGCGAAGGGGCATGCGTCTCACAGCCGGTGAAGAGTGACCTGTGATTTTGGGCAGGTCCCCTTCCATGCCAGGCCAGTAGACGACTGTCTGACCCGCCTCAGCATTGAATCAAGCCCTTGATGTCCCCATGCAAGTTGGCAGCCACTCGATGACAAAGGGGACTCTGGCACGACCAGGCGCACGCAGCCCTGGTCGCATTTTATGTAACAAGATCACCTACTACAGCCAGCCTGTCCCGCACTGTGTAGAACGGACGCCATGCAGGGGGCCTCCTGTGCCTTGTGGGCGTGCCATTTTGGCTGCTCGTACCTTTGTCAGTAGCCTTTGGTATACGGGATCGTCCCTGGCTGCATCTCTCACGTCCCCTTCGTCCCCAGTGTGATGCAGTGGGTCACGGCTCAAAGCAGGGGAGCGTGGCGGCGCACATTGCCACGCCAAGTCCTCCTCCTGGTCACAGTCCTCCTCTTCCGGCCTCGCTCTTATGGAGGGGAAGCGGGAGAGAGCGTCCCCCTGCGCAGTTTTTCTTCCCTGGCAGGTACTTAATTGTGAACCGAAACTGCATAGTTTTTCCTTGAGGCGGAAGAGGCGTGGGTTGGCAATGTAGCCCAGGGCTCTGTCTTTAAACGGGGCGACGAGAGGGCGATGATCGGTCACCAGACGAGGTTAGGGAAAACCCAGCAGGAAACCTTGCCTTGCGGATACCCATACCAACGCCAGCGCCTCGCCCTCCACCGCCGAGTAGCCTGCTTCGGCGGAAGTTAAGTGGTGGCTGCCACACAGCGCCAGCTTCTACCCGCCACTGCAACAGAATAGAGTATCTGTTGAGGTGCATTTGGCAGTGTTGCTGGAGCACAACGAAGCCAATGCCGTCTCGGCTCTAGTTTTGTGACTGCTGCTGTGGGCCTGGTCCTGTCATAATAGACCACCCGTCCTTGGCCAGCTGGCAGATGTCTCCTGGGCCTGGCGTAACCTGAACTTCAATTGCTCGTCCCAGTAACCCTTTTTTTTCCCGTTGGTTTTTTTGAGGAGATCTCTGAAGGGCTCCACCCAGGGGTGCAGTCGCCAAGAAAGGTGCCAGCTGGTTGACCAGGCCGTACCATGAACTGATGTCTGTGAGCGTAGGCTGTTCAGGCATGGAAAATCCCTGATGGCTGACAGGGGTTCTGCTGTCGGCTGGGAACTCTCCCAGTCGAGGTGGAAACCAACGAAGTCCGCCTCTCTCCTGCAGAAGGCAAACTTCTCTGGCTTCAAGGTGACCCGGCGAGGGTGCAGGTCTCCAAAAAGGAATACGTGTGCCAGAACGCATCACTCACACCGGCGTCATACACAAGGTGTCCGTCCACGCAGTTGTACTTCCGTGGGATGTCCTTGATCATCAAATCTTCTCGTGTAGGCATCCGACGCTGAGCAGTGCCCCATGAATTGTTCTTTGGTACGGTAGCGGCCCCATGTAGTGATGAAGGGGTGAGCCGCCTGCTCTCTTCGTCCAGCTCAACTTGGTGGAAACCCCATAAAGCATCGGGCCCCAGTTTTGTAGTGTGTGCTGGTACTGACGATACCATGTCGAACGGAAACCGGCGTGTGGGTGTTTTTTCTCTCTGGCAGGCCGCGTTCAGGCGTTGGAAGTCAACAGTACGGCGGGGCTGCCCGTTTTTCTTCCCCACCAAAACCATCCTGGCGCAAAACCATTCTGTGGCCTCACCCGTAGGCACCGGCTCCACGACGCCCCGTCGCACGTCTTCCTCCAGCTGGGCTTTGACCTCCGCCTCCCAGTGCTTAGGTACGGACGCTGCTACGTGGCAGGCGTATGGTTGCGCCCCGGGCATCAGGTGGATGTGATGCGGGGCCCCAGCCATCACCGGTAGTGGGGACCTCTCAGTGTTAAAAGTGCTCGACGAAGAAATGCCTGAGCAGCCACTCTTCCAGTTTTGTTGACGTTCTCCTCGAAAGGGGCAAATGGCATCAAAGTGGGCCTCGGGTTTGCTGTCGCCTGAAGCTCTAACCTCCTCCCGGCACGACACTGCAGCCTCCCCGCAGGCATCCGTGACAGGGCCACCGTGCCCCCATGGTGTGGGAAGCCTGGCGGTAGAAGGGCCCAAAACCCTTGCAGATGTCAAAAGAGAGCTAGACCCCTTTGCTGAACGAAGGAAGTAAGCTGGTTGTGTTGTCGTCGTCCCATTTGTGTTGAAGCTACAGACAGCAGACTCCATGCACTTGAGTTGCTTGTTAGCGACATCCCCCAAACCGTTTACTGGCTGTAGGTTTTTTCCCCTGGGGACCTTGAGGGCCTGGAGCAGGGAGGCTCGGCTACACACACCATTGGCACCAGTGTCAGCCACGGCTGAGACTGACGTTGGGGAGCCGCTTTGGTGCCCCACCGTCACACGAAATGTGGGGTTTGGCGGCAAAGACCCTCGGTCGCAGCCACCACAGCACCAGTCACAGCAGCTGCTTTGCTTCTACAGCATCTCTTAAAATGACCGACCTTTGAGCAGCTTCGGGAGGTTGCTGTGCGTGCAGGGCACTGAGCTTTCCCTGGGGCGTGGTTCCCCCCACAGTTGCCGCAGAGGGGGTTGCGGAAGCTGGGTTTGGAGCCCTTTTGGGGCAGCGCGTGCAGCACTTCCTGTGACTCGTCCACCTCACTGTCAGCTGAATTTTGTTCCTTGGCGGCTGCCACTATGCCAGCCGTGCGGCCATGGGGAGCGGGGTCCCTCACAGCCCCTTCGAAAAGACACACTTATTCCTAAGCCCCCTTCACACACTTGGGTAAAGTTAGCGCAATTTTTAAACACATCACGTTTCAACACTGGGTCGTGCAACCCCACCCTATGCTTTCGCAAAAGATGTATTCTGACTGTTTGTGATCACAAGCAGGGCACTTAAACTCTCACTCAATTGCTTCTAGAGCACAACGTTGGGAGAAACTTTTTCATGTGTTCTTTCACTGACTGCTTGCTGGTGAAGAAGTGCTCCCACGTCACGGCCTGGTTAGCAGACTGCAGCACTATCCCGGCAATGGCGTCTAACGCTTCTCTGGGCGTACACCGATCGGCTGAATATCTTGCATCGATGGCACGCTGGAGGGGGGAGATGCAGTGGAGACGAATATCCCAGCGTCGCTCTTTGTCTGGCCACCGGTGAGGGCCACCCAGGACTCTACAGACCGCCCCCAAACGTGCGAAACTCTGCTGCAGTCATTTCCATCTCACACTTCTCAGGAGTGACAGGGGCAGGCGTCCTTTTAACAGAAAGGAGCCCGGCTGCCGTGAACCAAGCTGGCCATCCCGGCCGCATATTCCCGTTTTCTGGAAGAGTATGTGGTATAGGGATATCAACAGCCAATCAGGGTTTGTCACAACTCGTGACGTCACATAAAGGGGTGGAGCAAAACGTGATCGCCGTGAACTTCCCTTACACTCTTCAAATACCTCCCTTCACCCCTTCCATCCCTCATAACCTCATGCTTTTTTTTCACCCTTCAATCCTCCCTCTCACCCCCTTAAGCTTTCTTTCCCCCTCATAAACCTCATGCTTTGTTTCACCCCTTTAATACCTCCCCTCTCCCCCCTTAAACTTTCTTTCACCCCTCATAACCTCATGCTTTGTTTCACCCCTTCAGTACTTGAAGGGGTGAAGTGAGGTATGAAGGGAAAGTTTAAGGGGGTGAGGGGGTGGTAATGAAGAGGTGAAACAAAGCATAGGTTATGGGGGGTGAAAAGGGAGGTTTTTGAAGGGTAAAGGGAGGTATTTAAAGGGTGTAAGGGAATTTCACGGCAGCAGGGCGATCATTTAGCTCAACCCCTTTAGTGACGTCACGAGTTGTGCAACCGTGATTGGCTGTTGTTTCCCCATACCACTCTCTTCCGAAAACGGGAATATCATCCCGGGCCAACATGTCTTGCAATGCCCGCGCGTGGGTGAGGAAAGAACGGGCCGGTGGAGTCCCGAGTGGAGTGGAGAGTTGGGCCTCTGCCCTTCCATTGGGGTTGAGAGCCGTTCTGTGTACCCTCTGTGCTTTCGAGGTAGGAATCCTACTCACTGTCCCCATGCAGGGGTTTCCCAAAGGGAAACACAGCCCTTTCCTTTGGTTTTAAAGCAAGAGGGGTACCCCTTTCGGCGCCTAGTGATGACTCAAAGCACTACTCGTGGTTCCCGCCCTGGGAAACTCCCGAGGGGGGGAAGCGCTACTACAATGTTGCCACCGCTACGGGGTGCCAAATAACCCCACAGAGTGCAAGCAAGGTTCAAGCGAAAATTGGGGCTAAAAGGGAAAACAAAAAACCAATACACCATTTACATCTTATTATATTTCTTTTTTGATCTCAGCAAAAATTTAGTTACATTTTGAGTTTAAAAAAAAAAATTCTGGGAATTTGGGGGGGAACTGTTGCGGAAATAATCCGCTCTCGTAATGAATTGATGCAACGATATGATGACTTTCTCGAAGTTGTGAAATTTGTGTGTGTATCACTTTAAAAATTTAAATAACAATAACTGCGGGAAAGGGGTAGTAAAGGGGATAAACTTCACGGGGAGTAAAATTCAAAATTACATTCGTTTACAAACAACTTTTTAAAAAAACACACAACCCTTAACCTTACGGGGGGGAAAAGGGGTGTCCCAGGGGGCCCCGCACCAAGGTTCACACACAACAACAAACACACACACACACCACACACACACACACCACACACACAAAACCCCACACACACACAAACACACACAAAAACCCCCACCACCACACACACACACACACACACACACAACACAACCCACACACCCCACCCACACACACACACACAAACACACCCACACACACACACACACAAAACACACACACACACACACACACACACCACCCAACACACACAACACACACACAACACCACAACACCACCACACACCACACCACCCCACCCAAAAACAAAACCACAGAGAAGAGAGAGAGAGAGAGAGAGAGAGAAGAGAGAGAGAGAGAGGGAAAGGGGGAAGAAAAAAAAAAGGGGGAAGAGAGAGAGGAAAGAGAAAGAGAAGATTTTCTCCTATCAGACACTTGCAATACCCAAATACAAGGTTTTGAATACAAAGCGCCGCCACGCAGCATGAACTAGGCGGGCTCGAACCGCTGACCGAATCCAGGGACCTGCACATTGGGAACTCACGTCTCTACCAACCTTTCCCCCACCCTTTGGGGGAGGAGAGAGAGAGAGAGAGAGAGAGAGGAAAAAGAGGAGAAAGAGGGGAAAAAAAGAAAAAGCAAGAGAGAGAAGAGAAAAGAGAGAAGAAGAGAGAGAGAGAGAGGAGGAGAGGAGAGAGAGAGAGAGAGAGAGGAAAGGAGAAAAGAGAGAAGGAGGAGAGAGAGAGAAAAGAGAGAGAGACTCGGAAAAAGTGTGCAGTTACTGCGCACGTAAAGGGCACACAGCGGGTGACCTGCTACGCCCGAAACGCCGACCAGCGCCAGCAGCGGTTTTTCAGGCAAATTCTTGATGAGGGAAGGTATTCGCAACCCCCTCACCTCGCACTATCCCCCTCAGCCAAGCCCGCCCAACACCCCCCCACAGCCCAGCCCACTTTTGTCGGAGCTTGGTGCCTGGGGTCATAGCCAAGGCCAGCAGTGGTGCCCTCCCCCCCAAAGATACCCTCAGCCGGGACCTTTAAACTTCTACCACACAGGACACCAAACCCCGGGACCCTCTCCCCCCCCATCATGGTACGGCCAAAACGCTAAAGCCATACACTATAGATCACACGAGGTGGAGCCCACGTTCGGCAAGATACGTGCCTACACCCCAATGGACCAGGAGGGCCCGCCCTAAACGAGCAGGTGGCGGTGTGGCTGTCTGTTTAAAGGGAAGGAGTGCAAGCCCAGCCCCTTTCGATGTGTCCCGCTTCCCCATATGGAGGTGGATGTTTCTTCCGGTAGTGCTGGCTGACCGATCAGCCATCCTGATGTGCGCCATGTACGCCCGCCACGTCAGGGACCCCCTTGCTCCAGTAAATCACTGGGGCCCTGGACGACCTGATTTTGGAGCACCGCTGCGGGCCCACGTCTTGGTGGTGGCCGACCTCAACCACCCCTGGAACAGCATGCATATGAGAGCCTCCTAACTGGGGCAGGGCTTGACGGACCACGTGACCTTCCCTACACACGAGCGGGGGAGGATCACTAGACCCTGTCATCTCTGACCTCCGGGGGGAAACTCTCTGCTGTCACCAGCTGGGATTAGTAGGCAGCTCTGACCACCACGCTGTCTTAACACAGGTAGATGTAGGCGTGGCTCGGGATGAGGCCACCTCCCGTACTGTCGGGTTGGGATAACGGCTGTGGGCCTTCTTGCGCCGTGACCTGAGTCACACGGCGTGGGGTACTTTGCTGCGGGACGGGGCGGATAACATGTCGCGAGCCCTTACTTCCCCCCTCCTGGCCCTTCAGAGGACGCCATGTGCCAAAACCGAGACTACACCACCAAACCCACGGATCACCCATGGCTTGGCTACCGTTGCCGTGTTTGCTGCCGAGGCCAAGTACTCAGCGTGGTTCCGCTACAAGCGGAACCCGCCCGCGCGCAACAAGGACCTACACAGAGTGGCCTACAGGAGATGGTGGTGTCCAGCAAATTGGCCATAAAAGGGGGAAGAGGACCTGCGCCGTAAACTACGAGGCCCAGGCGTGGGGAACAAGACTTGGTGTTCCCTGGTTAAGGAAAAACAGGGAACAGCCGCCAAGATTAAATTCCTCTCCTCACCAAGCAGGACGGAACAGCGGCCGTCAGCAGCAAGGAGAAGGATCAGCTGTTTGGCTAATCTCTTCTCTGCAAAGATGAAGGTGGGGCCCCCCGGCACCCCCCGCCTCGTCTGGAGCAGCAATGTGAAGAGACAGCCCCAAAAGGGTGGAGGTGACGCAGGCGCAGGTCGAGCACATCCGCGGGGGCTCGACACCAAAAAAGCCACTGGCCCTAAATGACGTCAGCACCGCCTTGTTAAAACAGTGCGCCCGGGGGGCTGTCTGTCCCTCTCACCACAGTCTTCACTGCCTGCCTGCAGGAAAACACCTGGCCTTCAGTGTGGAAGGAGGCTCGAGTGGTGCCTGTACTCAAGAAAGTTCCAGATCTGACCCAAAAACTACAGGCCCATCTCCCTGCTGTCTGTGGTGGGGAAAGTGTTCGGAGGATCGGGGCCCAGAGATAATCTGTCGTCACCTCAGCGAAAACTACCTCCTCTCGGACCAACATTTTGGGTTCAGACCTGGACGGTCCACGTCTGACCTGCTGATGCTCCTTACCCGAAACTGGCAGGACACCCTGGATCACGGCCAGGACACTGGTTGATGGCCCTGGATATAGCGGGTACCTTCGACAGGGTGGGGCACGGAGGCCTTCTCGAAAAACCTCCGAGCAAACTCCGAGCATCCAAGGTGACCTCCTGCTGCTCCTGGGGAACTCCCTTTGCAGGGAAGAACCCTCCAGGGCGTTGTCAACGGGCAGATGCTCCCTTACCCGAAACTGGCAGGACACCCGGATCACCTCTTGAGTCCCTGCCAGTGGAAGCATCAGTCCCACAGGGCTCTGTGCTGGGGCAGTCTGTGGAACATCTAACGTGGGCGATCTTCTCCGGCAGCTGCCAGCAGTCCCCGGCTTATGCTGATGACTGTAAATCTCTCCTGCTCCTACCCGCGACATGACAGTGGGCGTGCGCAGATGAGATCAATCAGCAGCAGTTTATTATACAGGAGTGGGGTACACGTTGGCAGGTGACCTTTGCTCCGGAGAAGACACAGGCAATGGTGGTTTCTCCGGTCCCTTGTGCCGGCCACAGTGGAAGGAGGTTGCGGTTTGGGTGGCGTTCCTCTCCCACTCCAGGAAGTCGGATCAAGGTTCTGGGGGTAGAGGTGGACCGAGAGCTAAGGTTTGACGGCCACATCAACCACATTGCAAAAAAGGCCTCTCACAGGGTCTCTGCCCTGCGAAGGGAAGCCAGCTTCCTCGACAGGGGAAGGGGAAACTCTTGCTTACAAGGCCCAGATACGGCCTTACTTAGGTACGCCGCCCTCTCCTGGATGTCATGTGCAGTCTCGCACACTAGGAGGCTGGACAGCTCCAGTGTCGAGCCCTGCGATTGGGGGATGTTGCACACCCCCCAGCCCAACCCGAGCTGGTGGGGTCTCCTCGACTCACTGGAACAACGCAGGGACGGGCGCGGTGCTTGGGTATTCCACAAGGCACAGGTGCAGGGAGTGCCACACCTGGTTGGGTTACGACAGCCTTTCCCAGAGTCGCCACGCGAAGCACGAGAACGGTGCTTACCAGTGGTGATGCAGTGGAGGTGCCGCGTTCTCGTGCCAGCCCGCACCAACCACCTTTGTTGGCTGCGTCTCCGGGTTGTGGAACATTTTCACGGCCGCCGTCCCCACATCCAGGAATTTAAAAACACAAAGTGTAAAGTTTTGGGGGCCAATTCGTGGGAGACTGTCAAAGCCCACCCCGCTGACGCTAGTGATTACGTGACACTTAGTGACATCAACAGTGCCTCAACAAACACTTTAGTGATGCATATATGTATATAATTGTTATTTTTTAGGTCTTTGTATTTTATATATATTTTATATATATATATATAGTTCTTTTATATTTGCCCTTAACCCGTGGGCTGCGGCATGCCTTCCAAAGGCTCTGCTGAGCGACTGCGGCATGCCTTCCCGGGAAGGGGCAATTTCAAAAAACATACAAAAAAACCCCGCCAACATTCGTAGAAGTCTACAAACTGTCACATATACGCCTTGATGTCAGCCCTCGATACCACACACCATCATCTGCCTAACCAAAGCTCTACGCTTGGATACCACTCCTTGGGTTTTTTCCCAAGATCTTGGGATTTAGGTCCTGGCGTTTTGGATTTTTTTTGTCTATTTTGGACTTTTTGGAGGGATTATTCAAGTATTTCTCAATTAGTTTATCTCAAGGTACGGTACAACCGTACCTATGCTTACCTTGAGATAAACAAACTAAAAATACTTGAATAATCCCCTCAAATCTTGGGAAAACCCAAAGAGTGGCATCACTGACACCACTTCAGTAGGCTCTCGCTTGCGGTTTAGTGCCATTCGCGCCAGATATTTCAACTCCCGACCACAACCAAACACCACAACCCCATACGTTTTGGTAAATATAGATATATTGCCGTATGCGGATTTTTACTACCTTGACGTTGATGTGATTTTCATCCAATTCTGTATGGTCACTTTTTTTACTCACTCTGCCGCACTGGCGGCCCTAAAAATCTTTGCTCCCGCTTTTTCCCCCAGGTTAGATAGGTAGTACACGACAGTGCACCTTTGGGCTTCTTGTATATGTATGTTTAAATAAGAGAGAGGAAAAGCGAGCGAGAGCGAGAGAGCGAGAGATAAGAAGATAAGATTTTCATCCTATCTAGAACTTTGCAAGTACAACTACAAGATTATTGACTATACAAAGGGGTCGCCACTCAGCACGAACTAGGCGGACTCGAACCGCTGACCGAATGCACAGGGACGCTGCACATTGCGAACTCACGTCTCTACCAACCTTGCCAACCCTGACGGGCGGAGAGGAGAGAGAGAGGAGAGAGAGAGAGAGAGAGGGGAGAGACTGACCGTGATGTACAAGGTGCATCAGCAGCGGGTGCATCACCTACAAACACTCCGGCAGCCGCTACGGTGGGGCCCAGGCGAGGGCCCACGAGAGAGAAGGCCTGTTCAGTGGGGGGTGAGAGAGGGATTTACGAGACAAAAAGTAGTGCTTCATTTCATCAGTGCTGATTCAGACGGGGAAAAGTGAGAGGTCACGTCGTGTCTCCAATAGGACAAAGTTGACTTATTTATTGAGGTTAAACATGCCTTTCATGTGCTGTCCCAATTGTAAAGGAATTATCGAAAAGGACCAAATTTAGTCAAGTGTTTTTTCTTTTCCAAGAAGTGAGGATGGGTTTGGGCAAGTCACTGTAAAAAATTAAAGGTATAGAAAGAGTAAAACAAGGGGTATTCCCACTGGTTAAAATAGCATACCCTATAGGGGTATATTAGAACTATGATAACCCCTTACATTATAAACCCCTTTTAAGGGTATAACATATACTTATAATACCCTTACATAGGGGTATTATAAGAATATGTTTTTACCCTTGAAGGGTATAAAGTTAAAGGGTATATCATAGTTTTTAATATACCCCTATAGGGTATACTATTTTTGACACTAGGAATACCCCCTTGTATACCCTTTTTATACCTAGGGGAAAACCCCGCTAAAGGGTATTTCTAGATGATATAATACCTTCGTACTTAATCCATTATACCCCTTTGGTATAGTTATAGCTTATTTGGTATAAAAGAGGACTTCAGGGTTTTAAAAGTTTATTATACTTTTTTTCTCTGAAAATATAAATAAGGCATATGTGTTGGTGTTGATGGTGGTCTTGATGGTGGTGTGTTGATGGTGGTTATGTGGTGTTATGGTGGTGGTGTTGAGTGTGGTGGTGTTTAGGTGGTGGTTGATGGGGGTTTA
>JACEEZ010010867.1:0-23972 GCA_016584305.1 Chionoecetes opilio
AAATTCCATATTGTTCTTTTCGGCCCACTCTATTATTGTATTGAGGTCCCACTACAGTAGATCGTGTCCGGGGATGTTTTAATTTTATCCCGTATAGGGGTTTCGTCAGCAAATGAAGTAGCAGTGGAATATCTGAATCTGTGTAAATGTCTGATATCATGATCAGAAATAATAATGGGCCAAGCACGGATCCTTGGGAACACCACTTATGACTTGACATTGTGAGGGACTGTTTACCTTTTATGGTGACAATTTGGGTGCCTTTTGGGTGAGAAAACTGTGGATCCATCTCCCTACTCTGCCAGTTTTGCCAAGGTTCTTGAGTTTGTGGAGGAGAATGCCATGATCTACCTTGTCAAAGCCTTGGCAAAGTTTAGGTAGACTACATCAGCATTATCTCCGTCCTGAGTTGCTTCTAATATAGTTTTCATAGTTTTTTTAGAAGCTCTGATAGGCAAGACCTGCCTCTTCTGAAGGCCATGTTGTCCATCATTGAAGGCCCCTCTTTCTTCCAGGGGGTTTTTACCATCTTGGCCCTCATTTACCTTTCAAAGATCTTGATGACGTGTGATGTGAGGCCCCACGGGGTCTGTACCCTGCTTGCCTGTCCTTTGCTTCCTCCTTTATGTAGGGTATTTTGTCCCAGCTTGAGTTCAGGGGGGACGGAGCCAGTGAGGAGGGATGTAGTCCACAGTATCTTCAGAAATATGATTATATTTCTTAAATTGAGAGCAATTGGAAAATGGTCTGTAACATCTGTGTACACGATACAATTTTCTATATTATTCTATGAATTGGAAGTCCAAATATGATCTATTAAAGTAGCACATTTTCAGTTACTCCTGTTGGTTTGGTTGTAAGTGGAAAGCATCCATGCAAGTACATTATATTCATAAAATCTGGGGACACCTTGATCATTTTTTGAGAAAATTTCTAAATTCCAGTCTCCCAAAAATATATGTCAAAAATTTGTTTCCTTTCAAAGAAATCAATACGGAATTCAGAGCATAAAGAAAATGCGGTATGCTTCCTTAGGCTGTCTATAAACAGAAGCTAAATAAATAGTGTCCTTATCTTTTAGTTAGTTCTACACATACTTTCAAATGTGGCTCCATCATACAACATTAAATAAGACACATGAATTATAGATTTTTTGACACATACATGCATACACCCCCACCATTTATATCCCTATTCATAGTATGCAAATTGTATCCTGCCATATTATACAATGATGCGATATCATATCTAGTCGTGTCTCAGAAAAACCTATAGCATCAAACTTTATTTTCCCATATCATTAAAAACATTGGTCAAAAAAATAATTGCAATTGTTTAGGGAGACTTTGAATATTCATACTTAAGGCTGAGAAAGTATTAACATCTTCAGTTTTTCATTTTGAGATCATCAATATACACGTTTTTGGAAAATTTATTGATGAGTTAACTGGGTGAGGTAGTAAAGGGTTATTTATATTATTCACATGATCATCCTGTTGTAAACTAAGTGGGTTGAGCTCATCGTATCAAGACGATTGTGGACAGGAAATTTTTTTAAGTTTAATGTGTCACTGTTAAAAAGTCCCGCATAACTCATTACATTAACTAGATGAAAAGGAAGGTAGGCCGTTGCAGCCATCATTATGAGGAAATGTTCTTTACCTTTCAGTCGTACTACCTCTTATTTGTTTCGCATTACTTCGTAAGTTTTTTCTTAATTTGCTTTGGATTGAGACTGAGGAAGAGGGTTGGCAGGCGCGGGAAAACGACGGGCACCAGCAGGCTGCTGCGTCCGTAGGGAAGGGAAGGCATCATCTTTCCCATCAGGCCGCCCGCCCCCGCGCCACCAGTCGTCGACGGGAGTCGCAGCAGCAACAGACCCGGGGTCTGCTCTGCCCCGATTGCAGCGACTCCCCGGTCACGCCCAGCATCCTCATCCGCTGCCATTGTTTGTCCTTGTCCAGCCTCAGCTAAAGGCAGATTATTCCCTGTCGCGTGTTTCTCCGTTTTTGCCTCTCCTGATGATAAGCTTGGTGTGCCGGAAATACGCTATTTTCTACTGAGCTCTTGCCTGCTTCAGTTGGGGCATCTGAGCACTCTTTTACTGTCTGTGAAGCAGCACACAAGTCATCATTTATAAAAATGGGAAAGTCCTCGCAGCTTTCTCGCGCTCCTCATCACTGCGTCACGATCACAGTAGCGAGAGAACGTGCCACGATGGTGCGATGTTTGGCATCCAGGCGCTGTCCCAACCCTATGGTCTCTCTCCAGCACCAGTCCAGGCAGCTGCAGCTTGTCCTCCAGTAGGGAAGTCACCATCGCCGCTGTCTGTTTCCCACGTCTCACCACCGCTTCGCTCCTCCACGCCACTGATTCGTACATTGTTTCTTCTACTACAGTCCTCTTGATAATTACTTCTCCTTCTAGGTTTTTTATTTTTAGATTTGATTAATCAACTTCATTAGATAACATGTCTATCTTGATCTTGGTGTCTTGTTTCTCCTTCTCATATCCTTTGGTGGTGGATTTAAGTTCATCAACTTCTCGTTGAGTAAACTCAAGGCTATTTGAGATTCTGACACAGTTGACCCCAGTTTGTTTATTCGCTCATTCATTTGCTTCACTACCAATTATAGGGCATTTTTGTAGGCTCGCTCTTGAGAATCGAGCAATGTCTTAATCACCGTTGAGTCCATCGTTAGGTGGTTTGATATGAACCTAGGTATTGTTGTTATGACTTTGTCTTGTGACGTCAAGAAAAATACTACTGCGCATGCGCAGCAGCTGACCAACAGGTCGAGGGAGGGCCTTAGTGCCGAGGTTGTAAGTTTACCTGGCTATTTTGTCAAAGTCCAAATTCACACTTTTCCAAAAACTGGCCTAACTAATTCCCTGTGTTCTTATGTAACTTGCTTTGGTAGTTTGGGGTCCGTAGATGCTCTGGTACCCTTGGAATCTTGAAACAAATGTAGGAGCTTCCTGATCGCCGTGTAAACAAGTTGCGCGCCCTCTGGTCTCTGGTGGAAGTGGTAGTTCCTGTCACCTAACACTACCTACATCCACCTTCCATCCCCATCCATGAACCTATCCAGCCCCTCTTGAAATCTCCCCAATGACTCCGCACTAACTACCTGTCTACTGAGTCCATTCCAATCATTCACCACCCTATTTGTGAACCAGATTTTCCCTATTTCCTTTCCAAATCTACGCCCTTCCAGCTTGAATCTGTTACTTCTTGTTCTACCCTGGTTAATAGCCGTAAGAACTTTTCCTACCTCTCCTTTATTAAATCCCTTTATCCATTTAAAAACTTCTATTAGATCGTCCCTTACTCTGAGTCTCTCGAGTGAGTGTAGCTTTAATAACTTTAATCTCCTCTCATAACTAAAGTTACGCATCCCTTGAATAATTTTGGTCATCCTTCTCTGCACTGGTTCTAACAAAGCTATATTCATCCTGTAATATGGAGACCAAAACTGAACCACAGAGTCTAGGTGAGGTCTGACTAGAGCCAGATGAAGCTTTAGAATAACTTCCGCACTTCTACTTTTAACACTTCTGGTAATGAATCCTAACACTCTATTAGCTGTATTTCTATCTTCAATACATTGTTTCCTAGGTCGGAGGTCTGGGCACACCCTCACTTCAAGATCTTTTTCACCTTCTGATCTTTTCAGCGATACATTGCGTATGGTGTATCTATTACCAGGGTTTTTTCTACCAACATTCATAATGCTGCACTTATCAATATTACATTCCATCTACCATCTGACAGCCCACTCATTAAGTTTATCTAAGTCTCCCTGCAATATGTTTACATCAGACTATGATCCAATAATCCTACCTACCTTAGTATCATCAGCAAACTTGCTGATATCACTGCTAATCCCACTATCCAAGTCGTTGATGTAAATAAAAAAAATAGTAGTGGACCCAAAACAGACCCTTGTGGAACTCCACTTGTCACCTGTCCCCATTCAGATTTAGAACCAATAATTGTAATCCTTTGTTGTCTATCACTTAGCCAAGCTCTGATCCAACGAAGAACCTTCCCATCTATTTCATGAGTTTTAACCTTATTTAAGAGCCGCTCGTGTGGTACTTTGTCGAATGCCTTACTAAAGTCCAGGTATATTATATCATAATCCTTATCATTATCTGCCGTCTCATAAACTTTCCTATAAAAACTCAATAAATTGGTGAGACATGACCTACCCTTGGTGAATCCATGTTGTAAATCATTGATCAAACTATATTTTTCTAAGTGCTCTCTAATGTTTTTTGCAATAATAAATGTGGAAATTATCCACTAAAACCGCTCTCTAATTATGAGATTGGTATTAATTTGAATGGTGGAATTTGGTGCCTCCCCGACGGAGGTGGGATACGATCGAATAAAAATTTCACCTATGTATATATTATTATAGATTTGGGTATAAATTAAGATGTATTTAGATATTGTAATATAATTTTGGTGGTATTCACCTATAATATCACAATTAATCTAAGGATTAACATAATATAAAAATTTTTGAGGAAACTTCCACGTTATGGGAGTAATTTTTGGGAACGCGCTCCACGTGTAAGCTCCAGCTGTCTTGAAAAGGATTTTCAGTCAAGACTCAGGCACGCGTTATCACCTACACTATGAGTTGTAGCCCTGTCTTTGATTGTACACTAAGGTGTAGTCAAACTCATCTTAATATGAGAAAACTGTAACCGATCAATCGTTAAAGCTGACAAAGTGTAAAACACACAAATACGAGCCGCGCCAGGTAGCTTGGAAAGTTATCCTTGAAAAACTCCGCCGGCCTACCACTCAGCGCCGCCATTACGTATACCAGAGCCAGCCGTCCTGCCATTCTGTGTACCACAACGTCTACCAATACTCCCTCAAGATAATGATCATGAGCCTTCATATCATCAACCCATCTGCCACTGCTGAGTATACCTTAGTTAGCGTCAAAATGGGGTATCAGTGCAGCTTAGGTAGTTTTTGGGTTAATCGCAAGGTGAGTTCACGTTAATTAATACTATAATTTCAACAAGTTGGTGCCCCGAGTAAGGATTACTTTGGGAATTTATAAGGTATGCGTTGTGGGACAGTTTATGCCCTCGCGTTTGGGGCCGTGGAAAATATGGATCTTAGACTTTTTCGAGCACCAGGGGGCCCGGGGCTGAAAAATTTAACACGGGACACGCGTCTCAATGCAGTATTTCCCAGTGGCCTCATAACCTCAAAATCCTCTTCTGGGAGGTAACGATATAGATGATGATGTAGTCCCAGAGCCATCACAAATAACATAAATAGTATAGTGAAGAAAATAGAGAGAAATGGGGCAGTCGTTAGGATTTGTGTTTAGTCGAGCCTATGGAAGACCAATCGATCTCCCAGACATCACCTGGTGAGCCAACTCAGCTATGATAGGGTCAAAGATGCTATAATAGGGCTTTGAAAAATAATTAAAAGGCTAAGCAGTAGTTACACTTTAACGCACAGACTTTTGAAACAGATCTTTCTCAAAATGGCGTGCACTGGACGAGGCGGGGTTTGTTATTTGTAAAAGCCAACGTTTAAAAATTTCATAAAGTGTCGGAGAGGGAAGTGGGATGCTATCCAAGCACTAGGTGGATACGGGGTTTGATACAGAGTGGGAAACACTAGTTTCCCCGCCCCCTTTGGTTTAAACAACCACAGACAGGGCCGCCGCCCCGCCCGCCGAGTCATAGACAGGGCCGCCGTCCCGCCCGCCGTATCCCCTCGCCGACCCACAGACACCCACGACACGGGCCCGGCATTTAAGCTACCATCCGCCAACAATGTTTGGGGAAGTTAGTTACATTAAATAAAGTGGGGGATGGTTATAGGCCTGGCTTCGCGCCTTCCCTAGGCCGAGTCAACGGCATATCCACCCTAAGAGTTAAATTTTAAATTAGGGAACCCTACTCATAAACTTTTATCCAATTTTTTTTTTTTTTTTTTTTTTTTTTTTCATTTCATCTAATCAATTAAAATCATGGCGGAAGGGACTAAAGCATTAGCGCTGAATTGGATGGCTTACACGAATATATAAAAAATGTGAGGTAGCAGCTGGACTATCACTATTGACTATAATAGTTTAAAGTTAAAATGTTTAAGCTAATGCTAAAAACTAAATGGGAAATTATGAGAGGCTTACTTACAAAAATTACTCGGAGCTGAGGGTAAAAGAATTAATTAATTATGAGACCAAGTATGATCAAGAATGTACCAAATACATGGAAACAGTATTCACATATGAAACTTAGTGCGTGATCAGAAAACCACAGCCAAAGCCTTTTTTAACCCCAATTTAAAATTTACCAGATTTGTCATTGCCCCATTTTGCGGGTGAAAATTGGTATTCTTTCTGGGATAAATTCAAATTGATTGATGATAGGATTGATTTAACAGAGGTGCATAAATTAACCTATTTGGGTTAGGTCATTGAGAGGTTCTGCATATCTGCTGGTAAAGGAATTAACAGTAGAAAATGCCAATTATAAGTGGCACTCAAGATTCTTAGAGATAATTATGAAGAAAAGATCAGATAACAAAGAATCTTTTCTGCAAGTTCATGGATCTACTGAGCCCTTCTCACAATCACAGAGAATTGGAAGAGTTCAGAATAAGTTTTAAATTGCACACTAAGAGCCATTGAAGCTCATAAACCCTTGACAGAGTCAGACGGAAAGGTCAGTATCATGATATGGAGAAAACTACCAACCAGGATGCGAGACCGCTTAATCAGAGGTACAATAGTTTTACTTCACGGTCAAGCAATAGAGGAGGGATTATTACAAGAGTGCAAACAATTGCAAGGTATTGACAGGGAAAACCCCCCCAGGGAGATTAAGATAACTAGACCTAAAGGTAATCAGCGAGAAACAGCCATCTTTAGAGTTTAAAGAGCCCTCATTGGTGGGTAGTTATCCCGCTCCTACTAAAGTTACGATGGGAAGAAACCGGTAGATAAGTTTCAAGCTAGACCAGCCGGGAACCATCCCCCAAGACCTACTCAAAGAACAGGGGCCATTCCTAAATATAGGGTTTACCAGTGAAGTCAGAAAAAAATTTGCTTTCTGCGAGGAAGAACATCCACCCTCCACTTGAATATATACCCAGATTGTTCCACTAGGCTCAAAAGGTAATGGATCTGGGAAACTGCCTAACCTGCCTTAGTGGTAAACATGCAATACAAGCCCGTCCCTATTAGTCTGGGTACTTGTAAGAAGTGTAGAAAATCCATTCATCACATAGCCTTTTGTCCTAATGGTGATGTGAGAACAGACCCCACGGTCGTTAAAATGGCAGTAACTAATATGAGTAGTTCATCCGCTGTCCTACGGCCAGAGTTGAAGGTAAGCCATAAAGGTAATTCAAAAACCCTTGTGAAAACAATGTTTGACAGTGGTGCACAAAGATCATTTATTACTGGAGAGATAGTTGATCTATTACAACTACCTATAATTAGCAAGGTGAACTTAGCCATTTCGGGCTTTCTGGCCAATAAAGAAGTGCAAAGTTTTTTGACAATGTTAGACCAAAATCCAATTGGGAAATTATAAATGTAGGGTAGCTGCTGTAGTTAATGACATCGGTATAAATTTAACTGTAAAAGGACTTAAATCTACAGCTCAAACTTGAACAGAAAGGTGTTAGACTAGTTAGAAATACCTTTGAGGATGTTGATGGTCCCCTACCAAAAATAATAGGCGCTGATTATTTTGGGCGATTTCTAAGTAAGGTCATCAAAAGACATAACATTTCCATGTTCACCAGTGCCGGGGGTGATGTTATAATGGGACCCTATCTCACAAACCACTCACCAGCCAAAACAAAAAGAGGAATGCATTCCTAGTCATGGGACAAACCCCTCTTGGTTGCTAGGATAGGAACTCCATTAGTACCCACTCAAATCAATGAGTTTGGAAGAAGGGGATATCCCCGTGCACAAATTATGGGATCTAGAACATCGGTATCATACCTGAACAGTTACCTAAAGAGGATCAAATACTCTAGATCACTATGATCACACTGTCAAATTATGTTAATGGTAAATATGAATTTGGTCTACCTTGGCAAAATAAATGCCCTGTGTTACCTTCCAATTATCACATAGTTAAGAGCCTCTTAAATAGTCAATAAGAAAACTGAAGAAAAATCAGTCTAAATTGGGGGTGCTTGATAAGATCATTCAAGATCAATAAAGGATGACTTTATCGAAAAAATGGGAAAGGGGCAGTAAATCATAATATAGGACATTATTTACCCCACCTGCAGTGACCAAAGATTCATCAAACCCCCCCCATCAGAATAGTTTTCAATTGTAGTTTTTAAACTAAACAAATGCTAGTTTAAAGGACTGCCTTCAGACAGGACCGAATCTCTTGTCTAATCTAGGAGATGTCCTAGTAAAATTCAGAGCAGAAAATTTGCCTATGTGGCTGACATCTCTAAGGCTTCCTAAGATTAAGTCTAAGGGAAGAAGATAGAAACTTCAAAAATTCCCATGGCCTGAAAATATATCTCAGGTGACAGCCCCCCTAGCCACATATAGGTTTAATTAGTTCTGTTTGGTTCTTGCTCAAGCCCCTTTCTATTAAATAAAACATTATAGTACCATTATAAGGGTTCTGATAGCCCAGAATTTGGGGAAAAACTTCTATATGGATAATTTGCAGGGGACAATAAATTCTGAGGAAGAACTAATACAAATTTATAACCTGGTATAAAGAGTGCAGGAAGGCCAGCCTCCCCCTTTCCGAGTTGGAATACTAATTCTCCAAGACTAGAAGGAATCAGGAAAGGATTTCCTAGATTATACGCCACCAGAGATCCAATCAGTGTTAGGATTATGGGTGGAATGTAAAAACTGATGAAATAAGATTAAAGTGTCCAGATTTTTCTGATGTGGTCCTAACAAAGAGAACACTCTTAGTCAGGTCAGCCAAGTATTTAACCCCTTGGGCATAGTGAGCCCAATAAATTAAGGGGTAAATGTCTAATACAAAAGGCCTGGGGAAACACCTCGATTGGGTACCCCCTAGATGGGAATATACAACAGAATGGGAGACTATAAAAGCTGGGTTCAATAAGATAAATGAATTCACATAAGTAGGAGAATAAAAAGCTGATGGCGACAACCCCACAACTACACATATTTTGTGATGCTTCAAAAAGTGGGATACGGTGCAGTAGCTTATCTTAAAGCAGGAGAGGAATGTAAATTAGTTATGTCTAATGGCTCGGGTTGCCCCCAAATTTAAGCCTAGAACTTTGCCTCAAATGTTTGTATTGTTAATTAGCAGTTGAAATGTTAGGCTCGATTGTTTTGAGCATAGCTTCAGACGAGCTCACCTCCTAGGGTTCGGGAGCCCACCCGGACAGAGTTAGTCCGGCTGGCATGCTGTCTGTATCTGCCTTCACAATTAAAGACGTTGCCACACTAAAGTTTTTTCCTGTGTCCTAGCCAGTCAGGAAGAATAACACATGGCGCTGTGGACAGGATCTCTTCGTCGTCTTCCTTCACCCTGACTGGTGTTCGCGGGATAGCCGTTCTGTGGCGACGACAGTACCACCATGGGAGACATGGAGCAACTGGCGAATCTGATAGTGCAGCAGACAAACGCTCTCGGCCCAGCGTGAGGACGTATGGTGGCTATGATAGAGCGCTTACTGAGCCCCCGGTGGCGCTGGCGCGGCCAGCAGTGATCACCGCCCCTGCCACCCAATGACGCCCCAGCAAGGCTGCCTGGCGCCGCTACACCAGCACCATTCCTGACCTCATCGGCTTCACTACGTGACTTCGCCGCCTGGAAGATAAAATTCGACGGGTATATGTTGTTGACCTGCGCCGACAACCTACCGCCGAAGGAGCAGCGAGCCATCCTGCTGAGCCTGTTGGACGAAGATTGGACTAGGGTGATCAGGTACGCTCTTCCAGTAGCTGAGGACACTCTTGCAAAGGAGGTCGTAATGGCAATGGAGGCGCATCTCAGGACGCAAAGGAACGTCTTTGGTGGATCGGCACGAGTTTCTACTCCCGGATACAGAGGAAGGGGAGACCTTCGACGACTTCCTTTGCTCCTTGAAGGAAATAGCCTCCTTTTGTGACTTTCTGTCAACATTGCTTCGACACCCCAACTTCGAGACCGCGTGGTGTGTGGTGCACGAGACGATGAGGCAGTGAAAACAATGCTGGAAAATAAGGATTTGACGCTTAACAACGCAGTTGATGTCTGTCGAGCGTCAGAAGTGGCCAGGAATACTCATGCTGTGCTTCGTAGTGGTGCGATAGGCAAAGTATCTGCGTACCAGCGACAGAGGAGTCAGAACCCGCGAGTTGGTGCAACTCGGGACATTAATCAAAGTGTACGCGGTGTGGTTACAGACGCCATAAAGACTCTACTGCCTGTCCGGCTATCGGTGCTACCTGCCGGAATTGTGGTAAAAATCAGGGCACTTCCAATCAGTGTGTGGACGCTTTGACGTGGATGTATCGGACGCCTCCACAGAACGTACCACAGAGAGTTTGTCAGTGCCGACTTACCTCGAGATGGGGGGAACGTCGCCATCGTCAATGTAAGCGACAAGTGAACAAACCATTGCCGATGTCTACACTAAAGGGCTGGCTGCACGCCCCACTCCTCAAGTGTCTGTGACGGTGACTCACCCGGCAGGCGTCGCTAACGTCTGCTGTACGCCCGACACAGGAGCAGAGACTACAGTTATGGGCAGTCAGCGGCTCTTCGTTTAGGAATCGACATTGATAACTTGCTTCCTGCCCACGCATCGTTCAGTGCTGTTGGAGGCAACCCACTGGAGTGTAAGGGTCAAGTTTGTTGCTCACTGGAATTAGGGGTCACCGCACTGAAACAGCCGTCCACGTAATTGACAACTTGTCAGGAATGCTGATTAGCTGGTTCGACTGTTCAGCGCTAGGATCGCACCTGCTGACTTTCCACGGCAAATCGGTACAGTTGTATCTGACCCAAAGGACTCCAAGTATGAGGTGCCTGCAACACTGTTCGTGGACCAGAACAGTAAGGATGCAAGTCACGAAGTCATCGCTCAGTTACCAGCATTGGACACACCGACACTGAGTCCGTCAGAGGAGGTTCGGGCCGCGCACGCGGGTCAAATCCAGGCATGTTTTTCCACGCGTGTTTAGTGGCGAATCAGAGTTGCGCACAATGACTGGTAAGCCAATGGTGATAGAAACTTTACGGTCTGACGCGGAGCCCATTTGCAGTCACCACCCGCCAGACCGCTGCCCTACAGCTGGAGAGACGACATCAAGAAGCAACTCGATGACCTCCTTGCCAAACATATAATTGCGCCCGTCGACTAACCCTACGGATTGGTGTCACCCCATGGTGCCTGTGCCAAAGAAAGAATGCCGGTATCAGAATGTGCGTGGACTTAACCAAGCTGAACAAATACGGTGCGGGCGTCCGACATACCCCATGCTTCCACCACACGTTGCGGTCGCTGATATCGCAGCAGGTCACGCCCGCTGGATGACCACAATGGACGCCCGCCATGGGTATCACCAGATCGCGATTGCTCCTGAAAGCCAGGACCTAACGTGCTTCATTACACCGTGGGGCAGATTTAAATTCAAGCGCGCGGTCATGGGATTGGTGTCCACGGGGATGAATACAACCGCAGAGGAGACATCGCTCTGGGAGGCATACCCTACACCATCAAAGTTGTCGACGACATCCTCGCTTACGACGACACATATCGGGCACACCTCCAACACGTGACTGACATCATGCGAAGATGCGACGAGGCCGGCATCACTTTAAACCTAAGAAGTTTCTATTCGCGAGGAATGAAGTGGAATACTGTGGTTCCGAGTCACCGAGAATGGCTACTCATCGAACGATCAAAAGGTCACCGCCATCAAAATTTTCCTCGGCCTGGGAACATCACTGATTTACGGTCGTTCTGGGTTTGGTCAACCAATTGGGGAGCTTCTCACAGGAAATCGCCGCCGCAGCCCAACCGCTTCGAGATCTTCTGAAGCAAAACCGTATTTGGGCATGGACCGAACACCACGAGGCAGCATTCCTCGAGGTGAAGAGGGTGCTTATATCGCCACCCATCCTGGCATTCTTCGATCCGAAACTGCCGACTGTACTGCAGACGGATGCTGCCAGGACGCGAGGGTTGGGATTCGTGCTAATGCAGAAACACGGGGACTTCTGGCGTATGGTTCAGTGTGGTTCCGTTTCCTCACCGATACAGAGAGTCGGTATGCTGTAATTGAGCTGGAGCTGGCTGCTTGCGTATGGGCATGTCAGACATGCCGCATATTCCTAGCAGGTTTGCCTCACTTCGATCTGGTAGTGGATCACCGCCTGTTGGTGCCCATTTTGAACCATAAGCTTCTGTCAGAGATAGAAAATCCGCGGCTGCAGCGTATGCGTGAGAAGTTAATCCTGTACAGTTTTACAGCCAGTTGGCAGAAAGGGACGGATCACCAAATGCCAGACGCGCTTTCACGCTCACCGGTCTGTGATCCGGAGCCAATCCTCGACACAGCTGTAGTGAAGTCAGATCCGTTGCACGAGACCTTAATTGCGGCTTTGGAGGCGTCCCGTGCAGCAGAAGATGGCTTTCGACTCGCCCCAGTGGTAGACCCAGGATTGGAAAAGGTATGTGCTGCTGCTTCGCGTGATCCCGAGTAATCTTCTCTTAAACAAGCCATCCTACAGGGGTTCCCGGAACATCGCCTTCAGCTTCACAGTATCATCCGGCCTTATTGGGGAGTCCGGCATCTGCTGTCATTGGATGATGACATGATCGTATACGGGGCGAGACTAGTCATCCCGACCAGCCTACGCAAGGAAGTTCTCGGCCGCTTGCACGAAGGGCATCAAGGTATTGAGCGAACGAAGCGCCGAGCACGTCAAACAGTTTACTGGCCTGGGATTGATAACGACATCGCCAACACCGTGTCTTGCCTGTCCCCCGTTGCCGTATGATACTACCCAGCCACGCCAACGAGCCGCTGTGGATGGACGACCGGCCGCCCACTCGAGTGTTCGAGTCTGTGTCAGCCGACTACTTCCATGTAGTGGGCAGAACATATTTGGTATATGTGGATCGGCTCTCCGGCTGGCCATATGTGATAGCGGTGTCCCAGAACTGCCTCTGCTGACCATCTAGTCCGTGAGTTACGCCACCTCTTCGGCATGACTGGGGGTTCGACTATCTGCGGACTGACGGGGACCGCAGTTTGCGTCATCAACTATGCGCAGGTTTTTATATCGCTGGGAGGTTCACCACGAGATGTCGTCGCCGACCTACGCCAGAGCTAACGGTCACGCGGAGGCAGCTGTGAAGACTGTCAAAAAACTTATTATGGCAGCAACGACCGGTAGGCAGTTAGACGACGATGCATTCGAACGAGGTCTCCTGGAGCTACGGAATACGCCACGCGCTAGCGGAAGATCACCCGCGCAAGTCCTCTTCGGGCATCCGTTGCGATCTGGGGTGCCCACTCATCACCGTGCGTTTGCCCCAGAGTGGCAGCGCGCAGCCGATGAGTGTGATGCCAGAGCTGACAATCTCCGGCATCAGACGAAGCAGCGTCACGACCGCTCCGCCCGTACACTTCATGGCTTACGCATCGGCTCCAGGGTTGATGTCCAGAACAACGTTACAGGCCTATGGGATCGTGCAGGCGAGGTGGTCGGAGTTGGCGACAGGCGAAAATACTTCGTAAAGCTGGGTAGTGGGAGACTTTACTGGAGAAATCGCCGATTTCTGCGTCCGTATCGGCCCCTGCTCACGACTACGCCTGCAAAGTCTCATCCTGCCATGGAGACTTTACCAACGCCGCCTACGTCGCCTGCCCAGTCTGACACAGCCACACACGGTCAAGGAAGACAAGATTCCCCGTCGCAGTAATCGCCTACGCCAGCCTCCTGAACGTCTGCACGTCACTTGGGGACCTGTGGCTTCATACACTTAGCTCTTTTTATAACCATTGTATGTCGAGTATTTATGGTTAATGTATATATTTTCATTGATTTTTGTTATAATGTTCATTGCTTAAGATTCATATTGTTTATTAATCTTGGGGGAGTGTTTTGTATGCATCTTCGGGGGAGATGTTATATTGTTAATTAGCAGTTTGAAATGTTAGGCTCGATTGTTTCGAGGCATAGCTTCAGGACGAGCTCACCTCCTAGGGTTAGGGAGCCCACCCGGACAGAGTTAGTCCGGCTGGCATGCTGTCTGTATCTGCCTTCACAAGTAAAGAACCGTTCCCAACACTAAATTTGTTTCCTGTGTCCTAGCCAGTCAGGAAGAATAACACAGAGCTGACTGCATTAGAATTAGGCACTAAATTAGCTCAATATCTAAAGAAATTTTATTACAAATTAGTGAAGTATATATGTGGACCGATAGTGAAATTTGCCTACATGGTTAGTGAAAAATACACAAAATCCCTTATGTCAGGAATCGTGTTGGTAAGATAAATGATTTAGGTTCCACATTTCACTATAATCATGTGCTACCAGGAAAACCAGCTGATATTTTGCCAGAGGAACAACTACCTCAAATTAAATACAGGATTATGGTTTAAATGCCCTACCGGGTTAAAAAATTATAATGAATACCCTAATCAAAGGTCTATAGTAAGTCAGACATATCAAAAAGATAAAATTTTATGGAACCTATATTGATCCCAATCCTGTTATAGATATAAAAAGGTTTTCCTTATTAAGCAAACTATTAAAGACTACTAAATTGGTCTTCAAATTCATAAAGTGGGATAGTTCTGATCCTTTAAAGTTTTGGGTTAGAACAATACAAAAGCAGGAATTTCCTGAGGAATATCAGCTGTTAGCCTCGGCCAGCCCCCGTAGGAACAATTATTAGGAAAAAGAGTAGGACTCTTTACATGGGGAATGGCTGATACTTTAGCCTATCTCAGGAGGGAATTTTGGATACCGCAGGGTAGACAGGGCATTTTAAAATACTACCTCAAATCTCAAATGCAAGAGATATGTGGGAAGACTGATCACCTATCCCGGTCCCCTCAACTCCCCATGGATCGAGTACAATCATTAGAACCATTTGAGGTAGCTGGTGTCGACTATACTGGGGCAATAATAATTACAGGAAATAATACTCCCCCCAAGAAAGTATAATTATGTCTGCTTATTTACTTGCGCCTCTACAAGGGCTGTTCATTTAGAAATAGCTGATGATTTTAAGGGGCCGAAACATTTCTTCAAGTGTTCCGGCGGTTTGTGGCTCCGGGTCGTGTCCTCCGCGATTGATTAGCGATAATGCTACTAACTTCGTAGGACCCTCCCCCATATTGTTAGAAATATTAAATCATCCACCAGTACAAAATCTCTAGAGTTAAGGAAATGCTCTGGACCTTTACTACCCCTAGAGCTCCTTGGCAAAATGGTTTCATAGAGAGAATGATTGGCATTTTTAAAGTCTTTTTCTTAGGAAAACTCTCCACAAGACAAAGATAGGTCTAAAGACTTGAAAACCATAGTGACTGAGACTGAGACCCGTATCAATAACCGACCCTTAACCTACTTAGATGGTTCTTCAGTAAATATAGAAAAGCTCTTACTCCCTCACATTTAATTTAGGGGAAGAAGACTGGAACCCTTTCCTTTTATAGATACAAGGGAAGATATACAAGATCCTACAATAAATGACCCAGCTCAACATCTCCCGGGAAGTTATCACACCTTAAGTAAAATTTTAAGATCATGGGATAAGCTTTGGGAGTGCAGTTTTTTACTGAGTCTAAGGAAAAAAGTTTTATGGGGCTAAAACACCCAAGAAATCAAAGTCCAATCAAAGTAGGAGATATAGTAATCCTTGGGGAGATATGCCTCGTTCGCAATGGCCTCTAGGAAAAATAGCAAAATTGCATACTGATGTAAAGGGGTTTGTGAGGTCAGGGGAGTTACTAGTGAGGGGGACAATGATGTTTTGCGGACGGTAAATAATTTGATTCCCTAGAGTTAGCTGAAGAGGTAAATGAGGACAGTCTGCGTCTTGGCAGGCCAATTAGGGATTCCCGACCTCGGAGGCAAGCTGCTTTAAAGTTTTAAAACCACTTGGAGAAACCTCATTAGAGGGGGTCAATTAAACTAAAGCAAACCTTCATTTTTCGCCGGCCCCAGTTGTGAAAATTATCCACTAAAACCGCTCTCTAATTATGAGAATGGTATTAATTTGAATGGTGGAATTTGGCGCCTCCCCGACGGAGGCGGGATACGAATAAAAATTCCACCTATGTATATATTATTATAGATTTTGGTATAAATTAAGATGTATTAGATATAGTAATATAATTTTGGTGGTATTCACCTAAAATACCACAATTAATCTAAGGATTAAATAATATAAAAATTTGTGAGGAAACTTCCACGTATAGGAGTAAATTTTTGGAACGGGCTCCACGTGTAAGCTCCAGCTGTCTTGAAAAGGATTTTCAGTCAAGAATCAGTCACGCGTTATCACCTACACTATGAAGTTGTAGTCAGTCTTTGATTGTACACTAAGGTGTATTTCAAACTCATCTTATATGAGTAAACTGTAACCGATCAATCGGTTTAAAGCTGGACAAGTGGTAAAACATCCCAAGATACGAGCCGCGCCAGGAAATTTGGGAAAGTTATTCTTGGCAACTCCGCCGGCCTACCATCAGCGCCGCCATTACGTATACCAGACCCAGCCGTCCTCCCATTCTGTGTACCACAACGTCTCCCAAATACTCCCACAAGATAATGATCAAGAGCCTTCTATCATCAACCCATCTGCCACTGCTGAGTATACCTTAGTTAGCGTCTAAATAGGGTATCAGTGCAGTTTAGGTAGATTTTGGGTTAATCGCAAGGTGAGTTCACGTTAATTTTTACTATAATTTCAACAATAGATTGCAATCATTTTCTACCACTGACGTTAGACTTACGGGTCGATAATTTGACTTTTGTCCTCTGGTCTCCCTTCTTAAATAGGGGACTACATTTCCTCGCCTCCACAATAACGGCACATCGCCTATCTCAACCGATTTACTAAAATGTGCACTAACGACTCACTAACAACCTCTTTGCATTCTTTTAATACCCCTGGGTACACTTCATCTGGTCCTGGCGATTTAAAATACTTCATTTAACTATACCCTCTTCCACCTTTTCACTAGTTATCACAATATCTTTGAGTTTCTCCTCATCGCTTCCTTTAAACATCTGTTCACTTTCAGGTATTGCTGTATATCATCCTCAGTAAACATTTAAAAAAATAATCATTTAGTTTTTTACACATATCCTCATCCGTAATTTAAGACCTCACCTGCCTTAATCTTAACGGCCTCACTGATTCCCTTGTCTTGGTTTTTATACCTGATAGAACCCCTTTTGGTCGCTTTTCGGCTTTCCTGCTACTTTAATCTCATAATTGTTCTTAGCTACTCCTGTTAATCTCTTCACTGTCCTCGCCATCATGCTATAAGTAAAGTTACGCATCCCTTGAATCATTTTGGTCATCCTTCTCTGTACTGATTCTAACAACGCTATATCCATCCTGTAATATGGAGACCAAACTGAACTGCATAGTCTTGGTGGGGTCTGACTAGAGCCAGATAAAGCTTTAGAATAAGTTCCGCACTTCTACTTTTAACACTTTTGGTAATGGATCCTAACAGTCTATTAGCTCTATTTCTACCCTCAAACATTGTTTCCTAGGTCGGAGGTCTTTGCTCACCCTCACTCCAAGATCTTTTTCACCTTCTGACTTTTCAGCGATAATTGCGTATGGTGTATCTATTACCAGGGTTTTTTCTCCCAAACCATTGATAACGCTGCATTTATCAATATCAAATTCCATCTGCCATCTGACTACCCACAATATGTTTACATCAGACTGTAATCCAATAATCCTACGTAATTTAGTATAAATCAGCAAACTTGCTGATATCACTGCAATCCCACTATCCAAGTCGTTGATGTAAATAAAAAATTTAGTAATGGATCCTTTACCTACCCCACAGCGGGCCAAAGTTTATATAAATTCACAGGTCACACCCCCCCCTCATTGGACTCAATTGATCAGCAAACTAAGGGGTAAATAATTAGTATTAAGCTCACTACACACCAAATATATATCATTTAATGATATCAAGCCTTTAATCTCCGGTTCCTCATTCTGAGTCCTCTGGTTGCTGTCCCGGAGTACATATATAGGTAGGAAGTAGGACTTCCCTCCCTCTCTATTTGGAGTTTGTCGAGGTGGTCACCACTGGTCTCATCACAGTGAGGGACTCGTTGATAATATACTTATCAACCTGGGTTTAAAGTATTACCCACTTACCATGGAGGGGTAAGGTGGGCGCGAAATGACCTGGCAAACGTTAGTGTCCATGAGTAAACCTCCTCTCGCTCTTTTAGGGTGAGGGAAGCCGAGGAAAAAGGCAGTGCCTGATAGCATGGGGTGTGTAGCAGGGGGACAGGCAGGCCTTCTATCCACTGTATAAGAGAGACCTCTACCCCCCCCCTCCCCCGCCTGACCCACAGTGTGGCGCACACAGTCACTTCCCCCCCGTGATCTTCCTTCTAATGCTGAAAAGAAATCCCAGCACATCGTTCACAGTAGCAACCCGCCGGGCCTCGGCTACTCCTGTATGAGTGGTGGAGGGCGTAGTTACCGCCATAGTAATCAAGGTGCGGCACAAACCATCGTGCAGCAGTGTAAAAGACTGCACCAATTGTTTCGGGCACGAGGGACGCGGTTAACTCGCACCTCGGCCTAACGATAACCCCAAGGTCAAAACTGTAGCTTCACTACCGTAACGCACTAATACTCACAAACAAATCCTTGCAAGTAATATTTAGCTCTACATACAGCAGAGCCATGGTCACTGTAAACAAATAACACTGTCACCAGCACACGTAATATACTTACACACCTATGGGTATGCTCGCCGTGTCCTTAACACTGATTTATGGCCCTTTGATCTCCTTCTCTCCTGGCTCAAATATGCGCTTTTTATGCGGAAATGTATCATGAAGATGATGGTTTTGGGTCCAGTTTTTCTAAACATCCCGTGGTTATTTCATAATCTCGGTGAAAGCACACGATAAAGAAGGCTGAGTCGGTGAGTAAAGAGTGATGTCAAAGCCGAGCCCGCCACCGCTAAACCTTGTTTCTAGGTATCTACTGACCTGAGTCTCACTTGAAAAAGGGTTAAAAGTAACTCTAAGATATTTCAATGATATTTTTCAACATCACACAATTTCACACATAAATGTTGATATGAGTTTCACCCAAAATATGGTAAAAAGGCATCATATTTACAAAGCGAGGCAGGAAGAAGGGTTTGGAGGTACATGTACGTACTTCGTCTAGTATGAATGCTCACTGATAACTGCGACCATGTGTGACTGGTGGGAAAGCAGCCTCCTTTAGCGTATCCCACTCACCCCAAACGGTGTGCATAGCCGTGCAGGATTCGTGTTCAAACTCCCCACGGCCACTTAGGAATTTGTGGACATCATTTTTTGGAATGAGAAAAAAGGTAGGAATAAAAGAAGTATGAGGTAAGAGGGAAGCAGAATTTTTGCGAAGAAACAAAAAGAAAGATAGAGTGCAAGAGTGAGAATTGAGGAAACGACTCAGGAAACGAATACTTGTTATAGAAGCGTAGGAATATGAAGAATAGGAAGAAGAAGCGAATAAAAAGGAGAGATGAAGGCGAGAAGCAGGCGGGAGGAGAAAGAGAGAGAGAGAGAGAGTGGTTGTGTTGGAGAGAAGAAAGGCGGATGAGGAAGGATGAGCGAAGATTATGATGTCGAAGGCATTAATGGGCTTCAGTAGATAATGAGAAAACCACTCTCTCTCCCCTCTCTCCTCTCTCTCTCTCTCTCTCCTCTCTCCTCTCTCTCTTCTCTCTTCTCTCTCTCTCTCTCTTTTCCTCTCTCTCTCTCTCTCTCTCTCTCTCTCTCTCTCTCTTTTCCTCTCCCTCTCTCTCTCTCTCTCTCTCTCTCTCTCTCTCTTTCTTTCTCTCTCTCTTTCTCTCTCTCTTTCTCTCTCTCTTCTCTCTCTCTTCTCTCTCTCTTCTCTCTCTCTCTTCTTCTCTCTCTCTCCCCTCTCTTCCTCCTCTCTCCTCTCCTCTCTCTCTCTCTCTCTCTCTCTCTCTCCTCTCTCTCTCTCCTCTCCTCTCTCTCTCTCTCTCTCTCTCTCTCTCTCCTCTCTCTCCTCTCTCTCTTTCCTCTCTCTCTATTTCTCTCTCTCTCTCTCTCCTCTCTCTCTCTCTCTCTCTCTCTCTCTCTCTCTCTCTTCTCTTCTCTCTCTTTCTCTCTCTCTCTCTCTCCTCTTTTCTCTCTCTCTCTCCCCTCCCCCTCTCTCTTTCTCTTTCTCCTCTCTCTCTCTCTCTCTCTCTCTTTTCTCTCTCTCTCTCATTTTCTCTCTCTCTCTCTCTCTCCTCTCTCTCTCTTTTCTCCACGTAAGGTGTCATCACAAAGCTAACAAGATTACGGTTTAAAGCTCCTTATCTCTTAGCGGTTAATGGGGATCATCTTCCTCTTCCCCGACCTTTTTGGTCGAAGAGACGCCAAAAAGGTCGGAGAGAAAAGAGGCTTAGTACGGCGGATGATTAGGTGTGAAGGCACATAAAGGGGCGGTGCAGACGTGATCCCATCTTGCCTGGTGTTGTGAAAGAGAGAGAGAGAGAGAGAGAGAGAGAGAGAGAAAAGGGGGGGAGAGAGAGGGGAGAGAGAGAGAGAGAGAGAGGGGAGAAAAGAGAGAGAGAGAGAGAGAGAGAGGGGAAGAGAGAGGGAAGAGAGAGAGAGAGAGAGAGGAGAATGCGTTGAGTTGACACTTCCGCATGTACCTCTTATGGAGGAAAGGAGAGTGTGACTGATAATGATGTTGCTGGAGGTGGTGATGGTGGTGGTAGATGAATTGAATTTCCCATAAAGCATTATATAGACATCCCCTACATATCAGACACACACACACATACACACATTAAGAGAAAAGCTCATGATAAATCCATAGCAAAGTTTAATATCTATAGAAAGGGGCTACGGGCCCGTTTGTGTGTACGTGCGTTCGCGTTTACTGGAGGTCAAAATAATGGTTACAGGAGGTTGAAAGTGGTCAGTCACGGAGAAAAAAGGGGGAGGATGATAAGATACTTGATCCTATCTCTAGACACTTTTCAAGTTTTCCCAAATACAAGGTTATTGACTATACAAAGCGCCACCACCCAGGGCAAACTTGGGGACTCGAACCGCTGACCGAATGCGCAGGACTCTGAGGAGGAGGAGGAAGATGAAGGGCAAGAATAAAGAGGAAAAGGAAGTAGGAGGATTAAAGGGTCCCGGAGAAGCAACAGGAGTCGGAGACAGGAGTCGGAGGGGCCTTAGAGAGGAATATTGATTAAGGTGGAGCCATCACCGAAACAATTCCCAATAGCCATAATTAAACTGGCTGCTCCCCTTGATCCACCTCCTTTATCAGATAGAGAGACAAAAAAGAAGGAGTCTGTTTGTCTAGATACGGAAAACAACCGAAACACACACACAACACACACACACACACCCCACACCACACACACACACACACACACACACACAACACACACACACACACACACACACACACACCCCACACACACCCACACACGTGCACACAACGTGCACACACACACAAACACACAAACACACACACACACAAAAACACCACACACACAAGAGTAACTAATGAAGCAGGATTAAATAAGGATAAGACACAGAGCTGTGTGTCATCATTAATTTGAGACGCTGGGGGTGTGTGTGTTGTGTGTGTGTGTGTTGTGGTGTGTGTGTGTGGTGTGTGGGGTGTGGGGGGGGGGGGGGTGTGTGTGGGGGGTGGTTGCTGGGAGGCGGCGGACGTGGTGCATGACAGGCGTGCGATGCGTAGCGTGCGGACGTGACGCGAACGTGCAGTGACATGAGGACAGTCCGTGCGCGCAGTGAGTGACTAAGGGCGAGGAGTGCTGCGTAGACGGAGGACGTGGTGCGTGCTTGAGTGAGGCGTGGTGGTGCGTGGTGGTGGTGGTGGTGCGTGCGTGGTGGGGTGCGTGGTGGTGGTGCGTGGTGTGGTGGTGGTGCGTGGTGGTGGTGTGGTGTGGTTGCGTGGTGCGTGCGTGCGTGCGTGTGTGTGGTGGTGGTGTGGTGGTGGTGGTGGTCGTTCGTGGTGGTGTGGTGTTGCGTGCGTGGTGCAGTGCTGTGGTGGTGTGGTGGTGCGTTGGTGAGTGCTGGTGTGTGCGTGAGTGCGTGGTGGTGGTGCGTGTGTGCGTGCGTGTGGTGGTGGTGCGTGTTGTGTGTGTGTGTGGTGTGTGTGTGTGTGTGTGTGTGTGTGTGTGTGTGTGTGTGTGTGTGTGTGTGTGGTGTGTGTGTGTGTGTGTGGGTGTGGTGTCCATAGTAAAGGTACAGACACACTCCAGCAGTAACCAATGGAAACGTCGCCAAAGAATCCTCCAAAACTTCGCGTTCCTTCCTCTCGACGGACAAAGTGACTCAAGGCTAACCTGATAAGTTTTTTAATTTTCGTACTTTTGTTTCAAGAGACGAAGAAGGGTAGTGCATGAATAAAAGTCAGGATTTGGAGGAGAGAGACGAGAGACGGATAGGGAGCGAAAAGCAGCTGGGAAGAGGTGGAAGTGTTTAAAGATTGGAATACCGGGATTAGGATGAACTTCAATATACTTTTGCTGAGCAGCTGTGCGTCTAATATTACAGGGAAGACAGGTTTGGCTTCGATATTCTTGCAATTTCATCCATTGGAATATCACAGATATTCTAACACAATTACACATTTGGCCAGAAATTTCAAAAAGAACCTCCCACGTTCGATGTAAATGAAAAAATTAATACACGTCACATCACGTCTGCTAATCGATAATCGATACAATAATATTCCTTAATTTAAATGCAAGGAAAATCTTACATGCGTGTTATTCATTTATTTTCAAAAACTAATAGTGAGAGAAGTTGTCCTCCTGCATGGGTGCGACGCAGAAGGAAGAGGGAATTAGGGAAAACGGGTTCACGATGAGGCAATTCATCGTAATACAGGAATCAATGAGCTGAGCGACACGAAAATGCAGTGACAGGGCGGTGGCGGAAGAGGTTCAGGTCATGTCTTTCATGTCTGCGTCTGTTTCCCGCCGTCGCCGCCTCCGTCTGTCCCTCTCGTATAGTGTGGTCGCCTTAGGATTTGTTGAGCCAGTAAAAGGGGATAGGTGGCTGGTGGGGATGGGAGGAAGTGACCGGTGGGAGGGAAGAGAGAGGTAGAGGGTGGGTAAAGGGAACCACGCTGGAGCCTTGGTTATTAGTTAGGTAAACACAACGAACTTCCTCCGTAGACTTTCACACGTCGACAAAGGAATCCATAGGAATCCATAGGAAGAACAGACACCAGAAGACCTATTGTCTTATAACAAGGGTACCTGTTGAACTACATACTAGTAACTATCAAACTACATGTAAGAGAACAGATATAAAAGGATACCATGCCCCTAAAGAAGATAGAAACATGGAAGTGTCATAGTGAAGAATGAGAGGATATGAAGTATGCTAACTGATGCTACCACTAACACTAGTCAATCCGGGGAACGTTATAATATAACTCGCGGAGCAATTCAAAACCCATTTACTTACAGTACGCGTCCAGTCTGCTTTTAAATGACGTTTAGTGCTGGCTTCGACATATTAGCTGGAAATTTGTTCCATCGATTAAAACTCTAACATTGAAATATTTTTACGGAGGTCTGTGATGAACGCTGACCATTTAGATTTAAACCATTATTTCTTGTTGTTACTTGAGGAGAAGCTCGAATAGGTTCTCTGATTAATGATATCAAAACCTTTTTAAGGCTTTAAAAATTTTTATCAAGTCCCCACGGATTCAAGCT